>JBCEWC010001210.1:0-43252 GCA_038996855.1 Solanum aculeatissimum
CCACTACATAATGGTAAATGCACTACATAATGGTAAATGCACTACACAATTAAACATATATTTACATATTTATAATATTATTATTATTATTTTGTATTATATGAGTTTATGATATTCTCAAAGAGGAATAATATGATATCATCATACAAAAGCTTATCATATATATAATAATATAAGGTTTCACTTAATGCTATCCACTCAACCTTACCAATTTTTGCATTCTCAAATGTCATTCACCAACTACGTTGTTCGGACTTATTGAAAAAATTATCAAAAAAAATTAATTTTATTTATATTTTTTAATAAAATAAATATCATAATATCGAAAGTCTGAAGTTACACTATAGATTTTTCTCTTATTTGATGCAATAATTTAGGATTTATCAAAGTATATACACCTTTACTTTTAAATTTTAATTGCAAATTTCTTAAAGGTTGAATTTATTTATAATGTGGTAGATTGCTATGGTCCACACCATCTCCTAGATTTTGGACATTTTTTTAGGATAGTGATACAACATAAGGGCATTTAGGCCACTTGTTTTCAATCCTTTTTTTTATAGATTAATATTAACCAATCAAAGGGTTACAACTAGGCATAGTTTCTACGTTCTATCAAATACCTATTGAAGTCGAGTACGTAGCTGAAATTCAAATTTGAAAGAAAATGATCTAACTTCAACTAGAAATTTTAAATATTTTTACTCTAAAGTGAAAAGACGTAAAAAAATTTTATAGAATTAGGACATAGCTTAATCGTGACACAAAAAATAAAAATCGAGTGTGAGAGCACTTCCTGTTTATACCGTGTGTGTTTGTTAACCAGTCATTATCAAAGTTCAAGCCCAAGCCCAAAGCCCAATCATTACCATGTGCCAACATCGTGGAAGCCCATTAAGAAACCCGCAGTCACTAAAAAGCAAAAATATATTATTATTTTTAAATGACAATATACAGAAAAAATATTCCTGAATTTCCCCCAATCGTCAGATTCCCAAATTTCTCTTTCCAATCCAAACTGCAATTGAGAATTTCTCAGGCCGGTTTGCCGGCGATTGATCGGAGATGGTTTCACCGGAGAACACCAACTGGCTTTATGATTACGGGTTTGTAGATAGTTCCGTCCCTGATTCGAATTTCTCAGCTTCTGCATCTGGGTTTAACTGGCCCGTGCAGAACTTGAATGGTTCAAGGAATGTTAGGTATGTTGAGTTCTCAAATTTTTTTCTGACTCGGTAAATTTTGGATCCTTTAGCTGATTTATGAATCTATGGTGTGTACATTATTTAGGAAATTTTGAGTAACAAGTGTGTTTTTCCTCTATAGGCTGTGAAGTTTACAAATTTAGGGTCTTCTTATGCACATTTGGAGTTTTAGTTTACAGCAGTACTTTTTGTGTTTGATTTGAGCCCAAAGATTGGCATGATGTATAAATATGTGTTAACATGTGAGGTATTAACAGTTGTATCCGTCTCTACTTTCTGTTGTTGTGATTTGACGCCACTGTATTAGTTGCATCTGAGTTTAGGATTACGAAAGCATTTCATTTTCCAGAGGAAAAATTACGACTTTGAAATTGATGAGAGTTTGACTATCTACCTGCAAAGGATAGTAAAAAATTAAATGTAGAACTATATATGATGGAAAATAGTATCTTGTATAACTTCAGTCCTGTATCTTTTTAGAATCCATTTTAGAGTCCGACATAGATTCAACTATAGCATGAAGACAGAAATGCTAAAAGTGTATAATTACTGGAAATTTCCTCTCTATTCGGGTTGGAAAAGTATAAAGTTGAAAGAATAGGATCAAGCTAGTATAAGGTACCTAACATTCAGCCCTTAATGGAAGAGCAGGTTGAAGATATAACTTCACTGTTGAAAACTAACATATTTTACTGTCTTCTTCGCATGTTGCCAACTTTCTATCGAAATTCGAAGTCTTGCATTTTGCCTACTGATGAGCATCATCAGAACCTGGTAATAGTGGCAGAGATTGGATAAGAAACAGCAGAAAGGAGGATGTACTGAGGAAGGAGGATAGGAAAATACCTAGGACAGAGCATCCAGTGTGCAGAAACAGGTGAAAGATATTAGCGCAGACACGATAACAGGGTTTAAAGGGAATGGGGGACAATATATTAATAAACGTCATTGAGGGAAGCAGAAAACTGGCAAAGCTTAGTCTAGTGTGCAGAATCTTGACAATAGTTACTAGAGAAAAAATATAGGATTACTTAATTTGTTGAGAACGGAAGGGGGGAAATGCGAGGTGTAGAGGAGAAAGAGGAACAGATATGGAGGAGGAAGATAAGAAAAAGATGTGTCTGGATATTTGAAGGTCTATACTGAAAAAAGAAGAAGAGGAAGAATAGAGGTGGAAGCTAAATTGAGAGGAGAAGGAAAAGAAGAATATCAACTAGTGATGCTTCTACAACCACTACAAGGACGATTATGCCTCAGTCTCTTACTAGTTGGGTCAGCTAATTATCCTCTATATCCATTCTAATCTGTTTTGACCCATTTTATTAGAATATTCAATAAGAGGGTTTTAAAGACAAGCAGCGTGTGGCCTAGTGCCTCAATGAACTGCGTTGTTCACCATGAGTTCTCAGGTTCGATCCCCAGCAGAGACAAAAACAATAGCTGGTTTCTTTCCGTCTGTTCTAGTCTTGATGGACAGAGTTACCTAGTAACTATTGTTGTGACAAGCATTCTATGGAATTAGTCGAGGTGTGTGCAAGCTGACCTGGATACCACAGTTATAAAAAAAAGAAGACAAATTTACCTCGGACGTATTTTTAGAATAAATTTCTAAAAAACATAAGAAGCTCCTGTCAGACATTGGACCAAATGTAAGTGTACGGTCATGAGTATACATTAGTCTCCACTAGTTGGTGTTGCCTCTGTGATCTTTTCCTTTTACTACTAGAACTCTTAATTAAGCATGAAAAAGAATAAGTTGTTTGGTCTTGGCTAAAATTAAGGTATGCTTGATTCATTGTTTCTAGTACTGGGTTGAATGACTAAAATTTGCTTGATTGTCAACTAGATTTGTTGGCTGGAAGATGATGTAGCTGCTGCTATATGAATTTTTTTTTAATAGAACAGCAGGGGATGGAGTAGGACGGTACATCCTGAGAGTTTTTTGTGCTTTTCAGTTCAAGGGAATGCATTTTTTTAGGTTTTTTCATCAACATAAGTTTCATTCTTTCATGTGCCCAATTCTTCTATTTAATATTAGCAATTAAAAAGGTCTTCTATCTATTGCTTTAGTTTTGACCTCTGTTGTTTCCTTCTTTTTTTGTGCTTGTTTCTAGTTCTGAAATTGATGGGTCAATTGGTGAATCAGATTACCCAAAGGAAAGTGGTTCTAAGAAACGGTAAGAACCTTCAGGACATTTTTGCGCCGATCGCCATTATTGATGTCAAATAAAGATGTGATGCTGCACTCAATCATCAGATGTAGTTTAATTTGATTAGCTGCTGTTTCAAACAATTATTATCTAAATCTGTGAGGTGACATGTTTCCACACTCTTTTTAAGTTTTGAGTTTTTACCCTTTTTATTTCTGTGATTCACAATCTTAAAAATATCTGTTGTATTCTGCTTTTAACTGGCGAGGTTTGAGAATGTGGAATCCTTTGAACCAATTTATATGTTCTTGGTTTAAGAGCCTGCATTAGATCTGGCTGTATATGTCAAAAAGATATTCTTAAGGCTCTATTCGAAAGAACTCACAACAAGATATTCTTGAGGTTCTATTAAGAAAGAATTCACTATAACCTGGCATTCAAGTTCAAGGCCTCAACATTGTGTGATTTAACGGATTACACAATCCACTGATATATTCCTAATCCTATAATTACAACCCAAAGTTGAACCAATTTGTTGGTTGAAGTATAACTTTTAGCTCCGGGACCTCAATTTTACTGTTGAAATGAAAGTCAAATGTCTATGACCTATACCTGTTCACTGTTTTCTCTCACCATTTTAGGTAATTGTTGCAGGGCAAGAGTTGAATCATGTGCTCCAACAAGTTCCAAAGCTTGCAGAGAGAAATTGCGGAGAGATAGGCTAAATGACAAGTGATCTCACGACCCATTCTATAAAAACTTCTCTCTTTATTTCATGCTAAATTGCTAAAATTGATCTACTTATCAGGTTCATGGAATTGGGTGCACTCCTTGAGCCTGGAAAGCCCCCCAAAACAGATAAATCCGCCATTCTTGTTGACGCTGTTCGCATGGTGACCCAGTTACGCGATGAAGCTCAAAAGTTGAAAGACTCAAATTTGAATCTGCAAGAAAAGATCAAGGAGTTAAAGGCTAGTATTACTTCCCTCTCAATTCAGTCCTCGTAGAAAACTCCCTTGCTATCTTTCATATATTATTCCTCTTGTTTAAGGGTACCAAGGCTTTTCCATTTTGTAATGTGACCGGAGAAGCTAGAGTATCAGTATTCACTCATTCATCTAACATTGAACTTCAAGAATGTGTTAACTTGTGTAGGTAGAGAAAACCGAGCTTCGTGATGAAAAACAGAGGCTGAAAGCTGAAAAGGAGAAACTAGAGCAACAACTTAAGACTACAAGTGCACCACCTAGTTTCTTGCCTCCTCCTATACCAGCTCCATTTGCTGCTCCTGGTCAATTTCCAGGAAGCAAGCTGGTGCCAATCATGAGTTACCCTGGTGTCGCGATGTGGCAATTCATGCCTCCTGCTGCTGTCGATACTTCACAGGACCACGTGCTCCGCCCTCCAGTTGCTTAACTTGTTGCAGCTTAAAACCTACCGCGGTCCACTTCTCTGTCCGGTTAAATTACTTGTCTAGTCAATGCTATTAGCTTCGTCTCAACTCTCCCCTTGGATGTTAACTTGTCATCTTTTGAACTTATAATGGTTTAATGCTGGGCTTTATGTGTAAAATTTAATAAATTTAACCATGAACTGTATCTACATTTTCTCTGTTAGATTATCTGTTTCTTGACACTATAAAAAAGAAGAAATTTTGTCAGTTTTCAAGTAAAAATAAAAGAACTATTGCACGGTAAATCATTTAATTATACGGTGCTCTATATATTACAATTTTCAAAATAATTTAACAATAATATATAAACTTATTGTCAAGTAATCATACATAAACTTAAAACTTTTATTACTTTCTATAATTAGTTAGTTAACAAATTTCCAAAATTATTTTCTAATCCAAATTCTACACGGAATAGGAAAAACTCTAAAATTGATTATTCCTAATCCTAATCTAAAACGTAGCAGCAATGGCAAAACAAAAATTTCTGAAAAAATTGCTGGATTTTCTTTCTTGGAATTATCACCACTTGAAGAAATTTGATCATAAAAAAATACAAGAAAGTTGCAGTAAAAGTCTGGAGCTTACCTTTATGCAGCATTATAAAATTACTGAAATATCATCATGGGATAATTTACCAGCTTCAGGGTATAGTGAAAGATCAGTTATTCGTCGTGACTATGACAGTTGTGTTGGTATTGGAGCTCGAGCTAATTCAAAAATTGAGAAGAAAAAATGTCCTAGGTGTAGCAGATGGTGCAAATATTATGCTGCAAAAAGTACTAGTATCATTATGTGCCCAAGCTGTGGCAAGAAATTCGATCCAAAATCGAATTTATCGTCGTCAGGTCATAATCTTGCTGCTAGATCTTCCTTGTACGGGAAGAAACAAGATCATCAAAGGTTGTCTCTAAAAATTCGTTGAGAAACATAGTCAGTGGATTCAGAACGAATGTAATTTTTATTTTTTCTTGTATAATGTTTACGTACTAATTAGAGGTATATTAATGTGCTTTGATGTTAATTTAATTTCTTGAATGTATGAAATTTTGCTATCACGTAAGTGATGAATAAGAAGAATGTTTCAATTACCTACACTTAATTAGAGAATTAACCTTTGCTAATTAGATGGAGAATTAACATATTTTTGGAAACCACAATTACAGTTTTTACTACAAAGAAAATCGCGCAAGCTTAGCCCAAAGCTAATAATATCACGTCATGTGGTATCAGAGTCAATAGTTCGACAGGACAAGTATGGAGCAATGTTTTAAAAGGTAGTTTTGGGGTTCGCCCCAAGGTGGACCCTGGCAAAACACCTCATCTCAAGGCTCATGTGTGGGGCTTATTAGTTCTGTGAGGCCTACGTCTTAATTATCCGACTATACACCTTATGCACGTCTAACGCTCAAGGCTCACCTAACAGTTCTTACATAAGTTATATGTCAAATTCCTCAGTTAACATTGTTGAAGATGGCGTGGAACCTGGCTTTAGTGCTTTGATTCATGGTATTACTGTCATTTATTATTTGCTAATTCTGCATAATACAGTTTGACACTTCTGAAGAGTGTCCTTTTGACTATCTGTATAATGCATTTTTTGTTGAAAGAATTCATCATATTGTATAGAATCTAAACTACAAAATAAAGTACATCAGAGACCAGAAATTCAAGTAATCACGAAGAGTTCCAGCGCGTCTAGCTCAGGGCTATTGTCATCTCTCATCAGGAATTGGATGTCTTTCCATTCGCGTGAACTCTCCTCTAACTTAGTCTGCTCATTCATCAACAATACTCAATCTTTTGCCAGCTCATTTCAAGTGTCTCTAATATGACAACTTTTGATAAGTTTATCGGAGAAGTTAATGTATTTAGTCCACAAGGGTCGAAGTTGTGGGAATGCTATATCGAGCCAAGGTTTTGCTCTACCATTGAAGTGAATCACACCAGCACTTTGAGCTTCTGCTAAAGTTGTATTGTCTTGGTACCCAAGTCCTAGCATGTGCCAGAAGGGATCAATGGCGTGGACGTGTCCATGAAATGCAATTAGACCTGGAGGTAATGTCCCTAGCTGCCATAAACTTAGGTCTGATTTCAAGTTCTGTATTAAAAAAATAAGTTGTATTAGACAACAAATTTGGGATTTTTTCGAACTAATGGAGTTCTTTTATGTAACTAGTAGTTTACCTGTTGGAGCCAGTAGTAGTATGTGCGACTTATATTTGTTTTCCTCCATGCTTCTAGATCGAAAATGTTCATGCCATAGGCCCATGCGCATTCACTTGGATCAAAGTGTTTTGCTATCAGTGGATGAGAAAAGTTTAAATAGCTTTTGAAACGCTTTGACATGACATACTTGTCCTCTCCTCTGCACGTCTCAACTGCCCCGTTCACCTTTCCATTCATGTCGATCTCCCATAGAGGTGAAAGATCCGTTTGAACAACAATGTCATCATCCAGGAACACTATCTTATCCAGGTTGGGAAACAGCTGAAAGAAATTAATTCTTCTTAGTATAATCAATCATTACTAGTCCATCATGAAATCCAGGATGGATAATACATGTATGTATACAATAACAACTACGCCTCAATCTCAAACAAGTTGGGATCGGCTATATGAATGTTACGTGTATATATAAAATAACAACCACCTCAATCTCAAACAAGTTGGAGTCGGGAAAATGGACGTTACATGTATATATGTTGTAGAATTCAGAGCTTACCTCAGGCAAATGTATCCTTATGTGGTTCATCAGTGAGTTGTATTTGGGACTGAGGGCTTGCAATTTTGCTGCAATGATTTTAGGCTTCTCAGTTTTGTTTGCTACAATTGCTGATGACCCTCCTCTGAATTGTGACCTGGCTTTTTGGTCTTTCTCCATAGCTTCCATAACCGGAACTTTCCCCTTCGTGAACCAATCGAAATGATGCAACCCTTTAACCTCAATGATAGCTGGTGTTAAAGGATGCAACGAAAACCAAGCTTGCATAGGTGCATATGTTTTCCTATCTGTGATAATGTGAAGGACTATCTTTTCAGGTCGGATGAAATTCTGTACGAGTGATGATGCAACGACAGAAGCAGCAAGAACATTGTCAGAGGCAAGGACAAAATGGAAGTATGAGTTATCCACAAGGGCGGGGACAAGCTCAGCCGATGGTAACTGGAGACGGGCATTGGAATTGGTGGAATGCTCATGAGCTAGCTTAAGAGCAAGGCAGTGCAGCTGTTTTGGGATGCTACTCGATGCCACATGCCGATACAGATATTCTTGGATTTTGGCTGTTCTTGTCCTCTCTTCTAGCTGAGTAACCTGCAAAAAGAATGGACAAAATCAAGCCTTGACCTGGACACAAGGCACATTATGAGAAGTTGTTTAAACTTAGATTTCTTGTATGATTCCCTTTTGTGGATCTAAAGGCCTGGTTAAAGTTTTACTCAAACACAGTAGCCTTTGCCCAAATCCTGTATATATATTAAGAGATCTATAAATATTTGACTGTGACCCCATATAGTACTGTAGTAATAACTCGAGGTTGTTGTAGGAGCTCATAAACCTGATATCCTGAATCCGCCTCTTGCCTAGAGTGTGCCTAAATATGGATATCTATGGCCTTTTGCTTCATCACTAGTTCTTTGTCTACAGAAATTTGTTACCTATGACATAATGTGAATTATACTTATTCCTATATATTCTGTAGAAGGCATGATGAGAGTAAAAGTACCATAGCTTTGAGCTTGACAGCAAAAGTTTTCGCGTCTGGTCTTCCATCCTTCATTTCTGCAATAAACTCTTCTAATGTTTGCGGAGATTCAGGCCTTGTTTGTGTTCCAGTTTGGTCTGAAGGTCCCTCCAATACTCGGTATATCACCTCAGGAACCTAACAAATGCAAAATAGTAATAAGAAACAAGACTACAATTACAATACTCAAACTAAACAAGCACACCACTAAGGGGATATATCTTCATTATTCGACAAGGGAACGTCACATTATTATACAAAAGGACAAGATACACAGCTCAGAAGCGTACAGTTGATTCAAGCCTTTTCCCCAAAATCCGCGGTCCAATTTTTTTCCCCAAGCAACCTGAATCCAAATTGCAGAACAATTTTCAGCTTTTTTGTTCATGAAATTTAACAAAGGGGGAACAATTTTGAGCAGCATTGTTGTGTTTGCTATTTCTTTCCACTGTAACACATACGCGATATGCTTTGCATTACTGCTACTATATGTTGTAAGAGATATATAAAGGATACTAGCATTATTGCTTCTATAACTGTTGTATCTTATAGTAACTTAATATGTGTTGATCTGTAACATTAACAATATGTTCCAAATCCTGTATACAATATTAGAGAGACAGAAATGTACCTAAACTCGAACATTTTCGTTCTCCATCAATAGTATCTATAGCTGTTAACACGAAGACAAACCGGAGTAAGAATGTAAGTAACAGAAGGCAGTAGAAGATCATGCGATACGACAATCTTTTGGAGCCAACTTTAACTTTAATGAACTCCTTGAAACCTTTAGCAGGCAGAACAGTAACATGCCTTAAACTTGGTGATATATGAAGCTGCATTGCTTTTAACATTCAGTAACCAAATGAAAAATTGATCAATCTACCCAAAAATAGGAGTTTAAAATTTGGTTATAACATAAATGTTGGTACTTTTGGCCTAATTAGGCAAGCAATAACTCAGAGAATAAGTTGAGTAGAATGCAGAATACCCCTGTAGAGATATGCTGTAAAAGGAAGTACTTGGAGAAGGGGTGGGTAGGGGGTAGTGTTGTTTTCAATCACCTAACCTTGCTTAGCATGAAGGTTACATAACAGTCTTGCAGCCTTTTTTTTTTTTTTACCAAAGTTTATATTGATTTTTCATAGTGAAGAAAACTCAAGAATTGTAGTTGTTTGAAGGAAAGAGACACAACACTACCTTTTATTTCTAGTCAAGTAAACTGCGAGCGAGTTACAAGCACCTACTCCTCATATCACCTCAAAGACACCTTTGGCATTAGCAAGAATTATACTTATACCCATAGTATGAAAAGTCATTCAACTTTACTCAAGTATCACAGAAAGTCACTAAACTTTATTTAACTTTGCGTAAGAATCACAAGAAGTCGATATGACATTGTTTAGTAACCAAAAAGTCATCAAACTTAACATAAGTATCATATAAGATGCATCTTTTATTTCATCCTAAAGTGACTTTCTAGTTACAAAAAATAATTTGATAACTTGAGTAATTTTTTCATTACAAAAAATAGTTAAAGTAACTTTATCAACACAATAAATAAATAGTGAGTGCCCATTTATCGATATCACTAAACGGTAAGAGTTGATCGGTGAATCTTGAAGAACGGACGCTAACAAAAAGTTTGTAATATAAATAAAGAAATTATTTTTTCCCAATTAAATAAAATAGAAGAGAAGTAAGAGTTTGGTGTTGCTTCACTTTGCCTCCACATGTAAGTTGTTAAGGTATAGAAGCTTGATTTTTACATTGTGAAATTTTAAGGCATTTGATTGAACATAGTTTCTAAATTGGAAAATGACTCACTGTCTTTCTTCTTTTTGTTTTTTGCCTATTGTGACTCCAAAATCTAAATACTGGTGGGGTTTAGGCTTAATAGTTGTTGGTTTGTTGGAGCTAAACTTAATTTGGACAAAATAAGACTATTTTTATTATTATCATTATTTGGCTAATTAATTAATTTGATTTTTCTTAAAACAATGGTGGATTTATCTTCGTGTAATATGGTTCTACGAAATATTTGAGAAATTATATTTTTAATAGTTTTAAAAGAAAAAGCACTCCTTTTTTTAATCTTAGTTTATGCACTTTAACAACTTTGAAACATAGTTATAAAACCAAAAGGAGTTATTAAAACATTTTCTTTATTGAAAGTATAGGTAATTCACCTATCATTTGGTCTGAACCTTTAGCTCAAGATTACTCTTTTTTCTTGCCGGCGTTTATGGAGTCTTATCCCTTGTGAAAATAAAGAAATTGTTTTTGATAGACCTTCGACTTCAAGTAATGAGCATCCAACTAAAAATGGAAGCAGAGATGAAGCATTACAACTTCCTACTTTGTTACTTGCAAATTTGCAAATTTTCAATGCTCTAGATTCAATGATAAGTGAATTTATGATCAAAATAGCAATTCTTGTTTTTTCAAACAACAAACACTTGATAATAATAGCATTTTGGGCTCAAACACTACATATTCGCGAAACTTAATCTTATTTAGAAAGCCTGATCTCTATCTTTAATGGAAAAAGCTCCTATTTAGATACTCATACATTCCAAACTCTCCCACAGAAGTCATCAAGACACAGAATCACACAGCTCGCGATGCAGCACACGACCTCTGTGAAGTAATCCACTTCAAAAGATTCACTGTACTATCAGTGTATATAACTTAAATCCATGTCGAGATATATATACTTTGTTAGCAATGGACTGAAGATAGGGTGAACAAGGATATAATAAAATAAAAGCAACAAGTTGCAAGATCCAGGCAATTATTTACATATTAGAGCTAATTTATTGGGCAAGTTTAAGTTTCTAAAGTATTTACATAGTTAAAACATCCACATTTTGTTCATTGGGTCAATCAGAGAGCCTAAAACCTCTTTCTTCTCTACATTTTTCACCCCCCACAATATTAACACTTCCAGAAACCTTCCGCGTAATAAACGAATAACAAACACCTGAGAAAATATGAAGACAATGAATTAATCAACTGGCAAGATGTAGCAGATTAAAATGTCAATGAGACCACCAATGTGTAATTTGAACTCGGGTTTCTACAATCTCTTCTTTCTCGCTAAATACAAGAAAAGGAGAGTGCAGAAACCTGAGTTCAAGTTAGACGCTTATTTTTAGGTCAAGTGTGCCAAGGCCTCAATGATGTAAGAAGAATCGCATTATCATGCGTTCAACAGAACTTGAAAATGCAAGCAGGAGTTGATGAAAACAAGCAAAAAGAGAAAAATGTTACCTTCAATCAACGCCGTCAACTTCATCTTCAAAATGATTCTCCATTTCTTTGCCATCTAGTTTATTATTTACAAACTTCACATTATTTACAAAATCTAGCTGGGTATCCGCTTTAGGGCTCTCACTACTATTTACAAAGCCATTAGCAGTTTGACTAGTCATTGGAAGACCATCCAAAGCATTTACTTCTTGGCCGCAGTGAACTTCGCTCCTGGGACCATTCATGGAATGAGGCGATTCATTAACACCATTAGCCATAATATTGCAGTTTTCAGAGACCTCCAGCCTAGGAAGTGACTGTTGGCTACTGTCACCATTAACAGATACCCTAATAACAAACACGTAACTTCAGAAACAGTAACCATATTCTGTTTTCCAACTAGTATAGGCAAAGCATTACAAAATGAAGCAGTTAACAACTAATGGCAAAACAGTCATTGCCCTGCCCAAAGGCATTTAATCAGCCTGCGCATGTTCCAAAGCAGCTTAAAACCCATCAAGCAAACCTAAACTTCAAGTCCCGTTTTATCAGTATTGATATTATTGCCCTCCTACTATTGTAATTTTCGATTTTAGTATCACCTATTGTTGTTTTCATTGCTTCAGTTATCGTATTATGTTTCCCCTAGTACTTTCTTTTGTTGTTTCTGCTTTCATTTCTGTATTCTTTTTTCCCCTGCTTGATGCGTTAATTGAGACGAGGGTCTATTGGAAACAATCTCTGATCTCCACAAGGTAGGGGTAAGGTCTACGTACACTCTACCCTCCCCAGACCTTACTTGTGGGATTACACCGGATATGTTGTTACTGTTGTTGCAAGCAAACCCAAAATATTGGAGAAATTTCTATAACAAGGTCGACTAATTCACAAAACGAAATAGAAGTCTTATTACCTCCCTTGTTGGGTCTTGGAAGCTTGAATGTAATCAAAAACTGGAACTAAATCTTTTGATCTTGCCTCGACTAAATGAGTTGGAAATACTTCTATCTCAGTCTCTCCTCCAAAAGCATAAACATCACCTGCATTAACCTCATCTGCAACAAATGATTGAAAGTAGATCTGCAGAACAAAAGCACAAAGGACATGTCAGCCATTATGCAAAGGCAGCATGGGTTTTACTGAAAGACTATGGTACCAAACAAATAGAGAAGTACCTCCGGTTTTGCCCACAATGGATTCTGAGGTTTATGCATTTCAAGCTCCACTTCAGATATAAACATATGATGTCTTTCATCAGAACTTCTCTTTTCTTCTATGGTTGTATTCTTAGTCTCAGAATAGAGACCATTTTCTGTCTTTATTTGTTCAGGAAATACTTTATTGCTATCAGAGTATCCAAATTCACCATATATATCAATATTACCACCTTGCTCTTTGCGATTTTGTTTCTGGCAAACATTCCACTTCTGGATTGCATCTACAACTAATTGTGTATCAACTTCAACACCTGACTCATATGTTGTAGCCACCACAGGAGTGGTGGTTGTAAGAGAATCTAGGCCAGAACACATGCGCAAAACATATTGTATGACACAGCCAGGAGAAGAAAAAACCAGCAGGTGATAATTTGATTTAAGAAATGCTGCATCTGCATATTGGTTATAGTTTTTGTTGCCATACTGAAAAGCAGAAGCAATAGATCCAGATAGAGAGCTCACGTTTCCAGTTGCAGCAGCAGCAGCACCACTTAGAGTATTTCTCCAACCATTACCTCCACTCCTTATTCGACCAACAGCAGAAAGAGTCACAGGTGAAGCAGATCCAGAGATGCTTTGTTGATTAATCATTTGACGTCCAGAACTTACAGCCCTCTGAACTGCAGGCTTTGCCATCAACCCGGAACCATTAGCACAAGCACTAAGACATGCATCAGCTGTGTGAAAATCAACTGATCCCCCTGATCCCCCTGAAGGAGATAGCGCAAAAAGATGGCTAGTACCTCTAGAAGAACTTATCATAATCCATCGGCTCTCACTACTAAAACTTATATCTTGTATGACCTGAGATGTCCAAAATGGAAATAATAGTTTACTTCAATCCTCAAGAACCAACAAACTCAAGAAAGAAGAAAATAAACTTAGGTGTACTTACTGCGTTAGTCAGTCCACGCTGCAGTCTATACAGATGGACATACGAAGACCCAGGATCAGCATAGGTACTTTCCGATAGTTCAGGCATTATCCGAAATACATTGATGTTATGACCTTGAACTGACGCAGTCACCAGAAGAGTAGTGCTAGGATCAAAGCTCAAAGCTGCAATAGGACTTTTATGTGCCGTAAACTGCGCAATAAGATTTTTGCTGACAATGTCCCTAACTATGACCTACAGATGCAAAAAATCAGACAACTTATTAGAGACCAATGCTGGTCAGAGCCAGCACTATATAATAGAATACAAAGGGCAAATGTATGGGCATACATAAATGTCCACAGGACAGTAGACACGGCATAAGAGCCTTAAAATGACCACAAGTATTTAAACCAACATCTTTGAAAAGTTCATGGGAGTAACTTATACCATTCCAACACTGTCCACATCTTGAAAATGACCATTAGCAGCTCCTGATAACTTTACACAAACATTCCCAGGCTGAGAACAATTACCATCAGGTCGCAGCTCAGAATAGTACCTCGACAGCTTCTTGTATCCCATGTCACCAAGAGTCACAATACCAGCAGCAATTTGCCTGCTTGATTCCTTTGCATAATGAGCGACAAGATTCCCATTTGGCACTGAACTTGGAAAACTAGCAGAAGGAGTAAGGTGCTGTGGATTGACTCGACCAGAATTCGAGACTGAAACTGGACTTCCACTATAGGCTATCCACCTGGGACCAACTGCAAGAGGTCCCACACCAATGCTTCCAGACGCAGGAAACCCCGTGACAACAGGATTGGTGACAATAGTATATTCCCTTTCTAGAGTTGCAGCATCAAAACAGTGTATCTGTAAATAAAAGCAACTTAATCTTATGTTTATCCAGATAAACCTGAGTACAACTTTGTGATATCACGTCACGTACCTGAGCTGCTTGTAAGATTGCAATCACTCTGGAGCTGCACCTTACCAAGTGAACAACTGTTCTGAACCTCAATTGGTGCACGTAAGAGTGAGATCTCATGGAATAAAACCAAACAACAGTGGGCACAAAGGTGGGGGATCTTGCTTGGTTATGATAATGTTGAAAGGTTCCATTACAAGGAGTTCCTGTGCTCTCCCCGCTGCTACTACCACCAGAAAAAGATACATCGGCACAAAGTATCAACATTGGGCGATTAACAGAAAATTTGTCATCACAATTCTTTGATGCTATTAGTTTTGGCAACACTTGCACAAAAGAAACAGGGCCGTCATGCCGGGAAACCAAGTTGTACACATTATCACCATCTTCAACATCCCAAACCTGGAAGCCATAACGACACCCCAGGAGCAAAACTTGTCGAGTTGTGCCTCTCTCAGATTCCAACTTGTCAAACCCAGCCCAGAGAACCTGTGTGTTGTAGAAGAGGAATATGAGATACGCTACCTTTCCCTTTGGAAGAGCATCAAAATGTTCACCTCATTCACATAGCAAAGCAATGAACATCATCTCTAAGCACCAGCAATAGAAATATTTTAATTAATACCACAAAATGCTATCTATCTAAAGTTCAGATATCCAACAACCTATTTTGTACAATATTAGATAGGTATTTAGTATTAAGATCCTTACAATAATTGCTTTAGAACTCTTATGGCACCTTAACCATATCTTTGAAACCAGATTCCACAGTTAAAATTGTGGAAAAAGAGAATCACAATTATCGTTAACTCCTCAATTTATCAAAGCATCAAGTTAATCTACACGTAATACAACATTAATATTCTCCAAGATATCACCAGCTAGGATTAACCCGAAGGCCCCCCTGATTTTAATGGAATCTTCTGAGCCAAAGTAACTCTTGCTGCAACTACCGAAGTTCCATAAAAGCTTCCACAATGTAAGGGCCACTACTGGTCCTTTCCGGAGCATCAAATAGGAAAGTCCAGCCCAAAGGACTAGTCCGACAGGTGGGAGAGCCCATTTAGCCTACAAACTCATTAACATTTATATTTTTATCCGATGAGGGACGATTGGCACATAACAATCGCCCCTGCTGAGAACCAATGACCTCGTTGGTCACGGCTGGCACCCCTCTTGGTCCAGGTCACCACTCCAAGTCGTGGCACCATGCGTGGATCGACCAGCTCTGACCCCAAAAACAGGAGCCCAACCCAAAATACTAAATTGATAGGTGGGAGAGCCCAACCAAAAGACTAGTTTGATAGGTGGGAGAGCCTATTTAGCCTATAAATACATTAACAATTCTATTTGTATCTGATGAGGGACAATTGGCACATAATCATAGGCGACTTGCTTTTTCTTTTTCGGAAAGTAAACCTACATTACTTGTCAATGAAATAAAGCACTAAACCTACATCAATCAAACTTCTGGTTTCCCAGATAGCAAAATCTTCCCTTTTTATGCATGGGGCAAGGGGAATTGGTTAGATCTTTACATTTTTTTGTTAATTTTTTTTCATAAAAGCGCGTTAACAGCTTAAATTCCATGAAGATCTCATATCATTAAGGCCATATATCTCAAAAGCTCACACTTCCTTTCATTAATACCATGTCTATTTCGCACTTCTTGACTACCCTCCCAAGTGCCCCAAAACTTCATTAAGGTCGGTTATACTTTGACTACTTTTATTTGAACCCTCATGTAACACCCACAACACTCAAACCCACCCAAATTACAAGGACATGGCAACATGATTTTTGTGCCATCCATCTTAAGACCCCATCCTCATTTATATGATTAACACTCGCATCCGTGGTAATAAGGCTCAAGCAACACATGACATGCATTTTATTTATTTATTTATTTATTTATTTATTTTGATCAGGGAAAAAACAGTGAAAATGCATTTTAAATTCCTAATTGCAACACTAGTACGCCACACATGGTATGATTTGAGGAATCTGGATACGACAACAACGGAAAAAACAAAAAGAAAGAGGTCCAATTATGCATAAGGATTGTTCATTCAGAAACTATAACCAGACAAAATACGGGCAGGATCTTAGAACAATACGACAAAACGGAAGTTAGAATTCTACAAATAAAGTAAAAATCAGCAACTCTAACGAACTGTGCGAAAGAGCCAAACACCACATTAAATAAAAATATTATATGTCGTCACATAGCTTAAAAGTTGGAAAGACTACAAGAACAAAACCGCTGGTAGCATTAACATGCCTTTAATAACAAGATTAAAAAAACCCGACAATTTATTTGTGGGTCCCAACTCATATGATACTAAATTGAAGAAAAGGTCATTTGGAAATTACTCATATCCCCTGACCACAAAGGCACGCAGAATATTGTATTCCTAGTTCAATAAGCATGCTTGCTCAAACAGGCCTCCCATAAAAAACCTAATGCTACACGTATACCAGTTAGGATATGCATATCTTTTCTTTTCTACTAAAGAAAGAGGCCACCAAATATGCATATATATACACAATATACAGCATTCAAGTTGATCTCATTTCCTCTGCTGATCCATGTAATGATATAATCACGATACATTTCTAATCATATTCACATCCAAGGTTGTGGCCAAGTGTCAATGAAGTGGGTTGAGAAACATGTGGTCTGTTCAAAGCCAGCAGAGTTGTTTTTTTTTTTTGGAAGAAACATTGTGATGTCTTCCCATCTATTCTAACCTTAGTTGATAGAGTTACCTAGTACTTGTTGCTGGTGGGAGATAATAATTACTCGTGGGATTAATCAAGATGCAGACAAGCTGGCCCGGACACCACAGTTATAAAAAAAATAAAGAATTGTACTGGTCATGGGAGAAAGGAAGAGTCATGAAAAGTAAAAGAAATACATAGCAGATCAGTGAAATGGACTTTCAGATCTTAGTTCCCCTGCTGATCCATATAATAAAATAATCAAGATACATTTCTAATTAACCTTTGGTTGTGGCAAGAAGAAAAAATGCACATGATATGCAACCCAAGAAACTTAACCCACATAAGTTCTACTTGAAGCTAATAACAACAACATACCTAGTGTAATCCCACAAGTGGGATCTAGAGAGATAAGAATGTATGCAGTGTTACCCCTACCTCGTAAAAATTGTTGTTCTACTTGAAGCTAAATTTTGTGAAAAGAAAACTAACCTAAAAAGAGAAGGAAGACACCAAACGGGTATATACTAGATCTAGTTATTCTCAGCAGTTAATTGCTTAAGGTAAGACTAGTATAACATTCAAAGAACTAAAGATTTGAACTCAAAACTGCATTAACCAACTACATTTCGAATTCATGACATTCAAGTATAAATGTACAAGTAGCAAACCCAGCTTAACAAGTATAAAGCTTCAATCTTTCTCTACAAAAAAAAGATATAAACCCTGATATCTAACACCTACAAACTACATAAGAGCATAAAGAACATCAGAACAGCACCTGATCATGACTCGACTCGTTGTCCCTCTCCACCATAGCCGAAGCAGCTGATTTAACGGTGGAAGCAACAGTTGAAGCACCAGACGATACAATCTTAGATAAAGCTCTAAACGAACTCGGAAAAACACCATTTTTGCTCCTGCCAAGTGCAACTTTCCCACCTTCAAGAGGTGGTTTTTGCTCATCACTCCTCATTTCCATCCCTCTCTGGTTCTTGAATCTCCTATTCTCTACTCTTCTGATCATAACCTTAGATTTGTCCACACCTATATATCACCGTTCTTGATAAGCCCTAGGGAAACGAAACGAAAGCGTTACATCTCACACTTGTCTCCATCCATTTGCTTCCAACATCGAATAAATCCAAACCCCACAGCTGCATAAAACACACCGCTTCCTCCAAATCACAACAGAATTGCAAAATAACCATTGAACCCCAAATCTGTCTTCTTCCAAACCTCCATAATAAACACAACCACCAAACCCCACAACAAAAAAATCCAAACTTTCACTTCTAAAACACAACAATTTTTTCAAAAACTTCTTTTGTTGTAATCTTTATCTACCTGTACATCAAAGTCATGAATCAAATATAGAGTATTACTATTTTTATTTTTATTTTTTAACAAAGGGTATAAAGAATTAACAAAGAATATTTACAAATTTAGATCATATGATTCTGAAAAAATTGAATCGTAAAGGGTTTCAATACTTGAACATAAAGAGAAATAGATTCCCAAATTCTAAAATCAAAAAAAAAAAAAAATTAAAACTTATATGTATCCATATATTGAGCTAGTAATTTTCAGGAGAAAGAAGAAATGATTTTTCAAGGATCGGATAATGAACAAAGATGATTGAAGAAATTATAAAGCCTCTAACTTTACGTCTCTCTTTCTCTCTCTCTGAAATTATATATTTATATAAAATAAAAAATAATTGATTTAATGCTTATTTATTTATTTTAAATAAATTTTCTTCCCTTTTTATTTTATTCAACAGATGGAACCTCCCTTCACGTTTCGTCCGTCGTCGGTCTTTTCACCGCCGGTGGGCGCTGTAAATAGTAAAAAGTTAAAAACTCCGTTAAGAAAAGATAACGGTGACGATGACTTGGGGAGAACGTAAATTTGCAAGGGAAGTCTCAAAGTTCTTCCATTTTCCTAGATTTGACTAAGGTTGAAGAAATATAAGCCATTGATTATTAGAAAATCGGGCATTCCGTTGCACTAAGCTTTTACATATACGTTTGAAAAAAAGATTGAATTATAAAATTTATTATACATAATTTTATTCAGTATTTTTGTAGAAACTTTAAGGTTGCATATCAATTGTTTCAGTTCGATTTTGAAGTTTATCGATTGGTTTATCAGTTATCGATTTGTATATATGTTAAATTGGTATAAAATTATTAAGATATTGACTTTTAGGTTATTGATCGTTATTGATTTAATCGTTACAATTTGACAAAAAAAAATATTGAAAATTACTTTCGTTGTCCTATATTATATGAACACTTTTAATTTTACACGATTATTAAGAAATTATTAATGCACTACTAAACTTTATCATTTTACTCTTTATTTATATCAATGTATATTAAATTAAGTTAGGAAAAATCATTACTACACTAATTAATGGTGGGGTAAAATGGAAAAAAATTAATTAATTTTATACAAATTTAGTAAATGCACATATAATATTGGACAAATATTCATAAAAAGATGCTCGTGTAATATGAGACGAAGGTAGTACTTGGAAACAAGATGTCAAATCAAATGAAACCATACACGTGAGTTAACAAGTTGCATTTTACTAAAACACAAACACACACAAACACTATCACATTATAGAATAACTCAGAGTTTGAGACAGTAAAAAGTAAAAGTATGAAACCATCAACGACTTTATATATCAAATAATACAAATATAATTATTTAATTTATTATCGGGTTATCAATTAACCCGTCAAGAAAAAACCTAAAACTGTTAAAAATTGATAACCCAATAATTAAAAAAAATTAAATCGTTACCAAAACTGCTAAGCCAATAATCTGTTATCGATAAACCAATAATTTTTTTCAGTTTGGATAATCGATTTCGATACAGTTTTGAACAGTTCTGTTGTGATTTCTTATTTAATTTCATAATTCAAACTTATGACTTTCTAGTCATATAACAACTTTATCAGGTACTCCCTTCGTCTCATTTTAATTGAATTTGTGAGGCAATACACATATATTAAGAAAAATATTCAAAGACAAAATTTATATCATACTTTCCACTATTACCCTTTGTGAATTCATAAATATATAATGTAATTTATCTCCTAAAAAATATAAAACTTCAATAAATGAAAGGACAAATATAAAAAAAAATTCAAACATTTATCTTGAACTTTTAATAATTCAACTATTTTGAACCTCAAAAAAATTCTCAAAAATTTAATTAATTTGGGATGAAGAGAGTATATTAGTTCTGTTGCCACAAGTTTGCACAACAAGTTTAGAGATGAAAAGTTAATAGACCTTTTGTTTCGATTTGTTTATTTGTTTTTCTTTTTTAATCTATTTTTATATTTTTTTAATAAATTTTAAATTTTTACGTAATATATTTAAGAGCATGAAATTATAAAAAAAAACTTTTGGTATATCATGATGTCGACAGAATATATCATAATTACAATGATATAAGACAAGAAAGGTAAATATTTACTAGCACCATCAAAGATTGTCTTGGAAATAATTATCTTATTATCCTTAACGGAAAGCATTAGTATCCCAAAATAATATCCAAATTAATTACATAATGACAATGATATACAAGACGATGTGTGAATTTAGATTTAATCAAACTTTAATATGAATATAGATAAGGGTGTTTATGAGTTTTTTTGGATCGATTATTAGTCAAAATTAAAACCAAACCAACTTAATTCAGTTTTTAAATTCTTAAAATCAAATCAACCCAATTATAATATACAGGACGGTTGTTATTGATTTCGATTTGGTTTGGTTCGATTATTAATCATACACATAAATAAAAGCAATGATACATTTAATGGAGAAAAAATGACAACAATTCATTCAGAACAAAAAATAGTTAGAATGATTGATATTATAAAATTTTCAATCACTATAAAAAAAGTTTTAAAATTCACCATTTTGACCTAGAAAAAAGATATAGTGACATTTCTAGTACCACAAAAAATTGTCATAGATATTCATTTACATAAAATCAATAAGATAAATATTCTCGTAAACATTTATGCTTTTTTTTTTAAAAAAAAAATTGGGGGTAGGGGAAGGAGAAATGGGGAGGAGATTACAATGTGGGGGAGTCGAACTCTCATCAACAAGGTGTGAGTTCAGATGGTCAACCAACTGAGCTACTAAGATTCCCCAAATATTTATACTTTCATAAGTAGATTAAAAAATAAAATTTATTTTTATAAATAATGTATTACGTATGTATAATTATAAAATATATGAATATAATTTGTCGGTTCGGTTTGATTATTTTTTCGACTTTTCCGAACAAATTCAAACACAAACCAAACACTACTAGTTTTCAAAAAACTAAAATCAAACCCAAATAAAATCGGTTTGGTTTGATTTTTCGTTTGGATCAATTTTTATTCAAATCATGAACACCCCTAAATATAGAATACGTGATGAAAAATATTGCTATAACTATTTTACATTTTTCTTAAGATATGATGACGAAGGAGCAAGGCTCGATTCTGATTTGTATATATGAATTACGTAAGAGAGAAGATAAACCTTAGCCAAATTACATGATGTAAATTAGTACAAACCAAAATGTATGATCCATTGGAGTATATTGTTAATCAATTGGATGAATATTTTTAAAATTACAAACAAGGAGGACTTAGATTATTTGACTCACACATGGTTGTCAAATGATACAGGTAATTTATATTAATTTATGAGACATGTCTACACATCAACTCATAAAAATATATATATATGTAATGATTCCATTGTATTATATAGTTTAATATATATAATATTATTAAGGGAAATTTTCATAAATCGTCTAGGTTTGAAACTTAATATGGTCAAACAACTATATTTTACATAGTTACACGGCATAACTTCGGCTATGTGACTTGGAGGGGAAAAGAGAGATGAGCGAGATCGAGAAAGGGAGGAGACAGACGAATTGTATATGTATATTTATCCAATTGTATGTATATATCTGTCAAATAATTGTATATGTGTAACTAATATACATATGTATTTGTATATTTGGCAAGCGAGATCAAGAAAGACGAGCGAGATCGAGAGTGAGAGGAGAGAGGCGAGCGAGAGAGAGGAGAGAGTGGAGAGAGACGAATTGTATATGTATTTTTATCGCATTGACTATGTATATCTGTCAAAATAATTGTGTATATGCAGCTGGTATACATATGTAATTGTATATTTGACAAGAAATCGGAGAGAGGCGAGAGAGAGAAGAGAGAAAATAACAACAAAACCTAATTATAACAATAAAATCCTGACGATAACTATAAATGGTAATTTTTTTCAAACTATAATGATATAATGTAAATACATATCATATGTTTGTCTAGTTACGTAATTTTTTCTATTAATAACTTGAGTTGTTTGCCACCAAACTAACATAATTTATTTTTGTACTCACTCTCAAAAAAGACCATAATATATAATGGCATTGTTCCTAGTAATTATAACTAGTTCCAACTTCCAACTATTAGAGACAATGCAATAGACTTTTAATTACCCAAATTAGATATGACTATTCCAAGGTAGTTGTTGGTAGATAATGCATTGTACTATTGCATTCATTTCATTTCAAATTACCTACTTCCTTCTTTCCGAAATATTTCAAATTATCGAAATATTTATGATGGATGAAGTACTTTGTCGTTATATATAAGTATTAATTATTTGAAATCTATAACCACTAACTCGACAAACTCATATTCATGCTATGTATAACTCACTTGGATACACATGCATTCATGCTTCCGAAAGTTTACCTCTGCTATAGAACCTATCACCAAAATAGCCCCATAGGAGGATAAAGCTAAGAGGAGCAAAAATGGTTTTCCATGAGATGACAAATGAAAGCTATTTTCCCAACATGAAGTTTGTGCATAAGTTATTGACCGATAATGAGCAAGGAATATCCGTCTTTCTGCTAAACAAGATGGATTGAACTCATAATTCATTTAGATGCTTTTTATGAATGTCAACTAAGTATCGTAAGTAAATTGCTCCCGATTGTTCAATTATTTGATAACCATAGTCATTCTTTGATAAATGATCACTATGAGTCAGACTCAATGAAATTTGATCAATTCTATTTTCTGTCGTTAATGTGAAAAATTAAACCAAAAATTCTCTTTCTTCATCATCAATCAAATCACTATTCGCGACTCAAGATTCTATTTTCTGATCAATTCAATCGCCGGTCACATGTAGGACATTGTAATGTCAATAACATAGAGAGGGGTGGACAAAAGGACATTCAAAAATGTTTTTAGCAACAATTACATGTCAATGCTCTATAATTTCTAGATTGAAATTAAGTACACCTAACGTTTATTTCCATACGTCTTTGTAAACTTGTCTTGTCCATTTAGTACAATCTTTAATGATGCAATATTAGGCAATCAGCTGATGATGTTACGCATTTGATTGATAGGAACCATAAGTAAGTATATTCATTAATTAAATATTAATTTTCCTAAAATATTTATTGATCTCTCGTTCGAAATTGTGAAAACAGAAAAACATTCAATGAATTTTCACATTTGGAATTATAATTTTTATCTCTCTCTTATTTACTACATGGATGAAGAATCAAATATTATATTTATTCATTTTTCTACGTCTTCTTCCAAGCAGGGGGCGTGTGTAAAAATTGAACTGACCAATAAAAATATTATTGATTTATTGTTATTAAGTTATTGAAGTTTTAATGATTTAAAAAAATTATTAGCTTATCGGTTCAATGTCAATTTTTACTATTAGGTTATTGAGTAAATCGATAATCCAGTAAAATTATAATACTTTACTATTTTATCCCATTATAAATATTAAATATAGTAATAGAACAGTATAAAAGTACTTTACCTATTTTAATCTTTATGGTACATGATCACTTTACTCTTTCGTACTCTATGCACTATTGGATAAATCGAAAATCGAAAAAATGATCTGGAATATAAGTTGATAGTAGATTGTAATACATCATCTGCTGAAATCGAGGATGAGATTTTTATGAAACATAATTTCATACGCAATAGTTGGGAACGAAACGGATCTGACTCTGGTTGATTTGCAGGGACTGTTACCTTCAGCTAGTATCATGGTTGTTTCTGTTATGGCGTCAACTACTACTGGCAAGCCATTGCCGGAGCAAGTTTTACGGAGGACATTGGAAGCTTGTGATAGAACCCTAGCTCTTGATGCATCGAAGAAGAAGGTTCTAGATTCGTTGAGAGTCGAATGAGTAGTATTGCTCCTAATCTGTCTGCTGTCGTTGGGAGTGCAGTTGCTGCGAAGCTTATGTGTTCTGCTGGTGGTTTGTCGTTGTTGGCGAATATGCCTGCCGATAATGTTAGGAATCTTGGTGCTAAAATGAAGAAGTTAGCAGAGTTTTCCACAGCCAATGCCTCGCGATTTTGTTATATTGAGCAAACAGATATATTTCAGAATACACCTCCTTCATTAAGGGGGAAAGTTAGTAGAATGCTGGTGAACAAATCTACTCTAGCAGCTCGTATGGACTTGAGCAAAGCAGGATTATTTGATTTTAGGGAAGAGATTTGTAAAACAATAGAGAAATTGCAAGAGCTACCTCCTGCAAGGTTGCCAAAGCTTCTTCCGGTTCCTGATTTTAGGTTGAAGAATCAGAGAGGTGGTATTCGGTATAGTAAGAAGAAAGACAAATATCATGTTACAGATAGGGTGGAGTTCAGGGTACCTGAAGAAAGCTCGTTAGGGGATGGATTAGGGGTGTATGTAAGTGGGAAATTGCATATATCTGCTCGTCTGAGCAAGAAAATAGCAAAGATTTCCAGGGCGAAGAGTTATGGAAGCAGTGGTGCAGCAGCCACATCAGGCCTGATGAGTTCAAGTTTTACCTTCACACCAGTACAAGGGATTGAGCTATCGAACCCTCAAGCACATTCGGACCAGGTTGGCAGCAGAACTCAAAGCACCTATTTCTCTAAGACTGGAACATTTTCTAAGATTAAGAGATCAAAGTCCCTTTTGAGTGTTTGAGATTGCAAGTTCTTACGCCAAACAAAGACATTTTTTTTTCGTTAACTTTCCATTTGGTATCATCAATTTACACTGTTTCTTCAAGATTGTCTTCTAATTCCAGGTTGGTTATTATCTCCCTATTTTCTATCAGATGCATACATTGATGAGTTTATAGCTACTTTATAGCTTTGTGTTTACTGTGAAATAATGTTTTAACATCTCTACTAGTTTCTCATTTTTATCTTTTAATGTTCAATCCAACACAGATTGATGAGTTTATTTCAGGGAGCAATGTTCCTTTGGTTATGCGAGGACAGGATCAAACCTGCAATCTTCAGGTTATGAGCTGATCAGGTGACCAATTTTTCTATCTCACATTCTCTTCTTTGATGTTATGTGGCTGTGGATTCAAACCACTTGAACTATGTGACCTTTCAGGAAAGAGCCTTACACCGGCGGACACTTGTTGATTTGCTAATAGAAGCAATGAAAGACCTATTTTGCCTATGAGCTAGCATGTAGATGATGATTTGGCGTTAGCAAGCATTCTATTAAATTAGTTGAAGTGTGCACAAGTTGATCCAGACACAATGATTATACGAAGATCTAAAGAAAATACACCATATAAGTGTATTTCAAACTTATTACACTACTGTCACTAAGATTACTTTCAATTATCAGTAAAGGCCTTCAAGCTGTTAAAGTGGTATGCAACACAAAGCCCATCCAAACTACCCTCCAACTTGGGGTTTTGTTGGGCTAGCACTTTTAAGATGAAGAGTCTGGCCATTCTAACCTAATGAAATACAAAACCCACAAGGATCCACTCATTTGATAAAAGGGAAAATTACATATATATATACAAAAAAAAGATAAAAAATTTATAAAAAAAGTAGTTCATATTTTATTTACATAAAAAATAGCTCCAAATCAGTGAAACTATACATGACTAACAATATAATTATATAAAGTATATAATGCTATACAATGTATATTACTTATACATGAGCTATACACTAAATATACATTATGATACACAAATATACACTGACTATACATGTCTATATAGTGATGGCTGAATGCCCAAAATTATAACAAATAGTCAAAGGTCAGCCGAATGGTTACTTTTCGTAATTAAAAAAAGTGAGCTATTTTTTATGTAAATAATTTTTCTTAGTGACTTGTGGGTGTAATTATCCCTTGACATTCCTTTTTACCATTTTTTGTATTTATTTTGAACATGAATAAGTATCTAATTCAAATGTAGTTCTATATTTACAAATATATGCATAATTGTAATGAATTGAAATTTATAATTCAAAATGTAAAAGGAGTAAAAAGCAAACTACTTACAGATTAGAATGAGGAGGCTTGATTAGTGGGATGGTAAAGTGGTAACAGCTAGATCTAGACTTAGCAAAATGAATTTTATAATTCACATCATACGCTCTCCCCCACCTTTTTATTTTTATTATAATCATAAGTAATATAATTTTTTTGTCAAACAAAATTCGAATGAACAAGTGACTTTGTCTCTGCTGCATTCTAAGATAGGATAGACTTTGCATATATTCAACTTTTTTTAATTCACTTGTGAAATCACATACCCATATTTTTTTAGAACCAAGTCATAGGATCACATCAAGTATCTTGTTTTTCCTTTTCCATAGGTGAATTTGCATCGCACTATGTTATCTCGTATACTATAATTTTATTGTATTACTATTATTATTTTAATTTTTTTTTAGTTTCTCACCTTGGTGCCCACATTGAAGCCTAACTATTCTGAATTCGATGGTACCACATCCGTTATTATTTTGATTGTTATTTTATGCATCCTGACATTTCCGCTTGTCTTCTTCCTGACAAGAACAAAAACACCACTTATTTTCCCAGATCCAATACAATCTTCATCATTCCCCAGAAATTACTACTCTATCATCAAGCGACCATAATTGTAATTATACCAACACATCACCGAAAGTTAATAATGGTGCACTCACGTCTCTTCTCCGGCCGGGCCCCACAGAATCTCTATCGCACGTGATTCGTACGTGCTACTGACTCCTCCTTTCACCAATCCATATATCCATTTCCCGTCTAGATCGCATTCACACCACCCGGCCGCCGCCGGTGTATTAGATCTGCTCAGAGATGGAGTCGATACTGGCTAGAGCTTTGGAGTACACATTGAAGTACTGGTTAAAGTCATTTACCCGAGATCAGTTTAAATTGCAGGGACGTACCGCCCAGCTTTCCAATTTAGGTTTGATTTTCTTTCTTCTAATTGATTCGAAATCCGAGATTCAACGAAGTGTATTTTGAATCGTCAATTGTAACTTATAGTTTCTAAATATGTAAAATTCGAACTGGCAACATTGATTAGGACAGAGAGCATGTTATTGAAGCTCCTTGCTTAATTACAGAGCTGAAAAATTGGTGGTCTTTTGTTTGGTAGATATAAATGGAGACGCTTTACATGCGAGCGCGGGATTACCACCGGCACTGAATGTTACAACCGCAAAAGTTGGGAAATTGGAGATCATTGTTAGTAGTTTCCTCTCTTTATTGATGTTTGGATGGCTAGATTCATTATTTTAGGAATGAAAATTCAAAAATTTCACTTTATTGGTGAAAATTTTTCGCCTTGTAATTCCTTCGTCATTTCTCCTTCATATGACCCACCCTTTTTCATAATTTTTTTAGTCCAAATGTCTATTGTTTTAATTGTCCATTTTTTTTCTTTACTTTGGGTTTTCAACTCAAGCTTCCGTCAGTAAGCAATGTGCAAACAGAGCCAATAGTTGTGCAAATTGATAGGCTCGATTTAGTTCTGGAAGAAAGAGATGATATTGACACACCTAGGAGTTCTAGCAGGTATTATAGAGGCTCAACATGGTTGATTATTTTTTTGGATAGCTCCCATTTGGCCATAGATTTTTAAGGTAGAAACTTGAAACTTAGAAAATTTGAATTTTTGAAGTTGTGTTTGGACTTGTATTTTTACTTGGAAATTTTTTGAAGTTTTGTAAAAGTTAAAATTTCATGGCCAAACAGATATTTGAAGATGAATTTTCTAATATGATCCAAAATCTATGGCCAAACACAAGCTTAGCATACGACTCTCTTAAGAGCTTGGTTTGATTATTGTTGTCTCACTTGGTATCGTACTTCTTTCCATCAGTGCGGCCTCATCTGGTAACTCCTCAAAGGGAAGTGGATATGGATTTGCCGACAAGGTTAGCAACATTTTAGTATCAGCGTCACTTGGTTTTGATGTTATGTAGAGTGTTTGAGTTAATTCATTGTGGGGCTATGAGAATAGTGTGTACACAAGTTGTTTAGATTTGATGATTTTGTACACAATTTTGAATGTAATACTTTAAAAGTTGCTTACGAGCTAGCAAGTTGCAATTATGATATCCCATCATCACATGGGTGTTTCAAGAGAAGGACGAAATACTTAAAAATGCTTAAAATTTGAAGATGGCTAATGTAAAGCATCATTCAATGGATTCAGTAGACCCTTAGTATTGTTTAATCAGTTTAAATTTTTTAAGGTCTGTGGATGATCATATCTTCCCGAATAAGTGGGTGATTAAAGCATCAAGGTATTAATTTAAGCTCTTGGTTCGTCGTCTTGTAGTTATTATTTTGTTTCTACATATTATCCATCACCAAACTGAAAAGGAATTGTTGAAATCATATGATATCCGACATGCATCATTGTGGTAATTGCAAAACTCTTTTCTGTTGAGAAATCAATGTAACTGTGTTTTTTATTTTCCATTTTTACTTTGGCAGAAAACTCTAGGCAGAGACTGAGTTGTAATTGATAATTGGTTACATGATTTTCTACTCTACCTTGGTCAAGTGCTCTGATTGTCCTATGCTAACTGATTTCTCTATGTACTACATTCATCACTATTCTTATTTCCTTTCTCTTTGTGATTAAATTTTCAAGTTCTAGAAAGATCATATACTTGTAAAGAGAGGTTTGGGTGACTTTTAGGATGAGTGATCTTATATGTTGGTCTTTTATTGTCAGATTGCTGATGGCATGACATTACAAGTCCATACGGTTAATCTTCTACTTGAAACTCACGGAGGTGCTCGACGCCGAGGAGGAGCAAGCTGGTAAGTGTTCAATACCTTCATTCCTGATTCTTTATATCCTATTTTTTCTGTTTCTTTTGCTTACGGAAACCAATCCTTCATTCTCCACCGGTTTCATCATCGGGCTGTATATTCTTACCCCTCAGTGCTTTCTGAAATCCTATTCTATTATCAGATCCTCAAGCAAGACAAGTGCATAATTGAAGAGAACAAGATGGGCCATAGGGTTGGTAATGGGACTAGCGTTGATCAGTTCCAT
Organism: Solanum aculeatissimum; assembly: GCA_038996855.1. Lineage (NCBI taxonomy): Eukaryota > Viridiplantae > Streptophyta > Magnoliopsida > Solanales > Solanaceae > Solanum > Solanum aculeatissimum. Next base: position 29,971 of record JBCEWC010001210.1, read on the forward strand.
CTAGCCCATCACGTTTCACTTGCGCTTTTGACCCAATTTGAAGCCATCCTTCCTTAACTGCTGCATTTAGACTTTGAAAACTTAACTAGAAATTTACAACACTCAGTGAGCCTGGTTATATTTCTGCAGATTCTTTTAACGAATGACTGAGAACTATTAAGTAGCTGACATTCAAAGTAAAATTGAAGATTTCAGGCAGAAACAAAAAATTAGAGATAGTGGTTAGAGCATTGGGCAAAGAAGCACAATGAAGATACCATTTTTGATGTTAGGAGTGAAAGCATGCTAATAATATGAATTCGGACTTAGAATGGCTTCAAAGAAAAGAAAAACATATGGGTGTAACTTGTAAAAGAACAAAGTAGCTACTCCTAGGGTTGTGACTTTATAGAATTATAGCTTTGATATAACAACAAAAATTGGTCCAGAAGCCGATAGAAGTAAAACATAAAGCAAAACATAAATAAAAATCACTGGACATGGTTCAGATATTGGTCCATTTAAAACAAAAAGTTGTTCTTTTTCCTATTTGTGTCCAGATCAAAATCATGTATTATTCTAGTTTGAGCTTTTTGATGCTCAATTCTGTGTCCCAAAAAAAGAAGAAGAAAGAAAAGCATGTAGATGCTTAGAAGTTTGTCAAATATGTCAGACGAGTAATTTTTGAACACCATAGATTGGTCGGTTGGGTCATCTAAACCTGATATGGCAATATAACAATTTACCATTATTATTTGCTTAGTGTTTTTCTATACACCAATAAATCACTGCACTCTATGTGAAAACATTCAGACGTTGAGTGCAAAATGGTATGTCTAAAGGCTCCAAACTTATAAATCACATTCTATTGTTTATGCTCAGAGTCTTTTGCATCTTTTGGCAGGCTCTTAGCAAAAACTTGTGAGCATTTTTATTTGCCTGTTAGGTTTGGTTTCAGACAGTCACATGATTTAGTTTTCTATGTGATATAGCTTTCTCACTCATTTGTTTGATTATTTCACCAGGGCATCACCTATGGCATCAATTACCATACGCAATCTTCTTCTGTATACCACAAATGAGAACTGGGAGGTAGTTTGCATTTATTTTAGATGAGATGACTTGTGTAGTTATTGCTTAAGAATGACTCAAACAATATGCTATTGCAGGTTGTAAATCTAAAGGAAGCTAGGGATTTCTCTAGTGGCAAGGAGTTCATATATGTTTTCAAAGTAATTACATTTCCTTTTCTACTATTTAGAAATTTTCCCATTTTATTTACATGAATGAGATTTTATTCTTCTCAATGTAAAATCTACAAGATTGTTTGGAATACCTTATTCTTTTCTGCAGTGTCCTAAATCCTTTATTACTCATGTTTGCATCATTGCGTTTGTTGCATCATCTACTTTTCTCTTAATAACAGAAACTTGAGTGGGAACATCTATCTATTGACCTTTTACCTCATCCCGATATGTTCGCGGATGCACATTTTGGAAGCTCTCAAGGGGGAAGTAACAAGAGAGATGAAGATGGAGCAAAGCGAGTATTTTTTGGCGGGGAGAGATTCATTGAAGGAATATCTGGAGAGGCTCATGTAATGCAAATTGGGCACACAATTTTCTTTCTATGAATTTTGGATAGGAACATAGGTTATGATGAGGCATACAGACAATTGATATTAATGGATTTCTTTCCTTCACATTGTTATCAGATAACGATTCAGAGGACTGAACTAAATAGTCCACTAGGGCTTGAAGTTCAATTGCACATCCCAGAAGCTGTTTGTCCAGCTCTAAGTGAACCAGGCATGTAGACAAAATCATGCATTTTGTGGATGTTCTCATGTCTTGTTTTTTACAATCCGCTTGTTACTTTTAAATTTTTTCAGGATTACGAGCGCTTCTTCGGTTCATGACAGGATTGTATGTCTGTATAAACAGAGGAGATGTCAAGCCAAATCAGCAAGTATGACTGACTCCATTGTCATTAACTTATTAAAATTGGATCCTAAATGTTGATATAAGCTAAGGAAATTATTGTACTTCACCTTTCTGACTTTTCCGATGGATTGTTAACTATGACAGCATTCTACAGAAGCAGCTGGGCGGTCTTTGGTCTCCATTGTTGTGGATCACATTTTTCTACGTTTGAAGGACACAGGTTAGGTTAGCCACCTCTAATAAATGTACTTTTTTCCCATTGTAGGGGCACAGGCTGTGAGAGGATTCCTAACTACCAAAAGCTAACTATACATCTATCTGAATTAAACCAAAAAGAAGGATGAAAATTAACACTTGTAGTTCTTTGTTTTTTTAAAGGTAACACTATCAGACCAAAAAAAGATGAAAATTAACACTTGTTGTTTTTGTTTTTCTAAAGGCAACAGTATATTCATGTTTGTGCTGGTAGCACGTTAACAAAAAATGATCAATAAGTTCAAATTGCCCTTTTCTACTTACAAGGACTCTAAAAAGTGTGGTATTGGTTCCGTTTCAGTCTCAGATGAAATCCTCACACCAGAAATGAAGAGACAAAATACATTCCAGCTTAATCTTTTGTGAAGAATGTGTTTGTCTTCAGAACACTAGTATACTTGTAGTTTAAGTAGCATAACTCAAACAATATAATCTAAAAGTCAAAGCAGCAAAGTAATGCTTATACTTAAACTTCAAGGATGCAACACATGATGAACTTCATCAATCAAGGGAAACTATATTTTGAGATCGGGACTAAACTATATGCATCAAATTTGTTTACAAGTATATGATTTAGATCACAATTTGGTGGGTGTTAGATAAATCTTACTCTTTGATAAAAGAACTGATAGTGTGTTGTTCATTTTGGTGGTGGAAGATTTCTAACCAACTTTGTAATATTTACCATTTTTTTTATAACTGAGAAATCCGTCTGTGGCCCGCCCTATGGACCAACCACAACCTTCTAAACTTGGTGGATAATGATCCCGCCCCACTACCCTTCTCCACTTAAATACCAGGCTTAGCTTTGCATGGTGTGTGGTTTGAACCTGTGACCTCAACCACAAATCCTCCACCCTTTGCCACTTGAGCTAGGCCCTGGGGGCTTAACTTTTTTTGAGTAAGGTAACTTTGTATTCACAAAAAGTTCATAAAGAAAGGATGATGAGGATCATTTTACAATTCGGACAAACTTTCCTCAGTGAGGACTACTCAACAAAAACACTTCACAAGTTACTTATGAAGTCAACTATGTCTGCTGTATCCCTATCATATCCTGTTTACACCAACTTTTTAATATTTACTTCTTTCCTGCTTTTCTATAATGATCTTATATTTTTAAAATTTTCTTTGTTGGATCATCTTTTTATCTTTAATATTTGCTTTTGGTCAACTTCAAGTAAACTTCAATTCAACTTCAAGGGAACTTCAGTCTTCATGAAAGCTTAATACAATAAAGTACTCTCATCTTTTTATCTTTAATGTTTGCTTTTATTCAATTTCAAGTAAACTTCAGTCTTCATGAAAGCTTAATACAATAAAGTACTCCCCTTCGGATGGGTTAAGCTTTTAGATTTGGTAACTCAACTGAGCAGGCAAAAGTCTTGACATCGAGCCTCATATCACCCGTGCTTAGCTCAAGAAATGAATCTAGCCCACATGTAAGGAGGCTACTGCAAAAGAAATATGTCCCATTCTAATAGTTTAAACTCTTAAATCAGACAATTCACACAATTCTTACTCGGAAGAAAAGGTGGTTTACAGAATTCACCATCTTCCTTATTTATGTATGAGTGAAAAGGCCCACCCCAAAACCAAGGGGGTTCTAACTAATAGCTGAGTCCTCTCCGAACTGTAAGAGATAGTTGGCCATCATACCAACTTCACTTGCATGCAATTTTTTTCATTTTTATTATATATATATTCCTTTCATAATGAACACAACAAAGGTTTTTATAAGCAAATCTTACGGAAGTATGAAAATATTCAAATGATATTTTCATTTCTTCTAGAAAAAGGGGTATAGTTCTTCATTGTTTTTTTATTGCACAATATATTCATGTAGGGCTCATAACCTTTAACTATTTTCTCAATCATAAATGCAATAAGCTAATAGCTAATTGTTTTTATCAAACTCCTTTGTATTTTCTAAGAGAGATAGAGATATCTTAGTATACTACTAGAGATAACTTGTGCCCTTATTTTTCTATCAAAAGTAGGGCAGGGCAAGTGTTTGATGGAATTAATTAAGCGATAGGATTAGAGACTTTACTTCATTAGGACAGAGTTCTTGTCAATCGAGGATTGGTCGAGGGGTCCTTTTTTATATGGGAAGAAATTGTAATTGGTTACAAATAGGCAGTGAAAGACGAGTAAGCAAGCATGCAAGTTGTACCGATCGACTTTGAGTTGTCGAGTGACTATTAGTTGAGGGGATTTCATCATGTAGTTGGATAGAAATAAGCCAGTTAAAGACGAGTAGGCAAGACGATAGGCTAGTGCTAGCGGGGTACATAAATGAGGATAAATCACATGGTTTTGTATTGATCAGTTTTGAGTTGTCGAGTGATGATTGCTCCATCTCTTAAGAAAGGACATCGCTTGTCTTATAACAAAGGGGTACCCTCTTCTCTAATGTGTGCTATATTACAGTGTTCTATTTCTTAATGAGTGATCCGATATTAAGCCGCATGGCGATGCCTGCCAAAATATAGGGAGCTTGAGTACTCAAAGCGTACAAAGAAAGGACAATTGTTCAGCGCACTAAAATCTAGTGGATAGGTTCCATATTCATGAAAAACAAGGTTTCAACCATGTTATGGAACCAAGACAATCTAATAAAATAAAGCTACAAATAATATAACAAGGAAGAGAAAGTGCTTCCAATGTTTATAAATAGAAGTTGTTTTCTATATTCAGCAAAGCAAAGGGAGATATAGATCTAGCTACCGGTGAAAGATTTTCTCAAATTAGTGAAAATGTTGAAAATGTAAAGCGTGAAAGACAACAAATTCTGCATGCCTTTTTGAAACATGTGCCTACTACCAATCTGGAGCTGGTGGAACAACGGATATAAGTGCTCTTGAACCAGATTCAAACTTTAGATGAACATGGGAGAAATTTCATCTGAGAACGGGAATGTTTAATTGTTAGGATGGCCTCCTGCTTCCGCGGCGGAAATAACTAAGCGTCAACTGATTTTTTAGTGTTTAAGAAGGTTTAAATTAGTGTTTGTAGACGCAACGTAGTGTGTTTCTTCTTATTCTTTGTTTGCTGGAGATCTACTCCCATGCGAAGTGCTTGTATTGTGTTTGCATGCATCACTAGTAGTCTTCAATACTTTCGTTGTTCAGTTTGTAATGTCGTGTTTAGTTGCGTGGCTGGTCTATGCGTATATAAGCTTCCCATCTAAGAAACTGCTTTGAGGTAGAAGGCCTAAAACAGGCCGAGAAGTCATAAGAAATAGGCTTTTTAATGCTAGCTTGAGAAATAGCCTTTTTAATGCTAGCTTGAGAAATAGCCTAGTAGTTATAACGAATAGGCTTTTGGTTCTAGTATGAATGGCCTAAAAGTCATAAGGAATAGGCTTTTTAGGCCTTTTGCCTCTAAGCCACCTAGAACCATGGAACTTTCTTTGCTTTGTCTTTGGATTGATTCAATCAATGAGAATCACAATGAAATGCTTCTGCCATGCCAAAGCAAGGTAAGTGATTGGTTCTCTTCACTCAAGTTAAATGCTATTGTACTAAGCTAAAACTTCATGCTCTTCTTGAATTGTTATCATTGAGTTCAGATCCAAAGCTGATTGAAGGGCTTCATCTTAATGAATAGAAGAATTCCCTCTTAAGATTGGTTAAGGGGGAACTTATGCAAATTCCATGACTTGACTGACTTCCATTCAAGAAATCTTTTGCCCTAAGGTCTAACTTGCTTTCTTTCAGGATTCTCTAATATAACAACCAAGCCAAGGGAAGGGCCATCCCAACTGTCTTATTTAAGCTATAGAGAAAGGCCCAATAAGACCAAGGATCAGATAGGCAACAAGAAAAATGAGATTTCAAAAAGAAAGTGGATTATTTTTCATTTCAGCACTAGAAGCATTTTCTTACTCGGGAAGCTTATGCGCATATAGACCAGCCACACAACTAAACACAACATTACAAAGTGAACAACAGAAGCATTGAGGACTACTAGTGATATATGCAAACATAATAAAGACACTTAACATAGGAGTAGATCTTCATCAAACAAAGAAATAGAAGAAACACACTACTTAGCATCTACAAACATGTATTAAAACCATTTTAAACTAAAAAGAGTTGAGTGACTCTTAGTTGTTTTCGTCGCAGATGCGGAAGGCCATTCTGACAATTAGATATTCTCGTTCTCGAATAAGAGTTCTCCCTTATTCATCCAAAGTTTGAAACTAGTTCAAGAACTATTGTATTCGTTGTTCTACCGGCTGTGGATCGGCAACAGATAATGTTCCAAAAAGGTATGCAGAGTTTGCTGCCTTTTGCGCTTTGGATTTTCAACATTTAGAATTACTTAATAAATTTGAGAAAGTCTTTTAGTGATAGTTGGATCCATATCTCCCTTTGCTTTGCCAAATAGAGAAAATGGCCTCTATTTATAGACATTGGAAGCCCTTTCTCTTTCTTATTATATTATTTGTAATCCTATTTTTATTATGTTGTCTTGGTTCCGTAACATGGTTTGGACTTGGCTTTTCATGAATGTGGAACTCCATCCACTAGTGATAGTGCTATGAATAATTGTTCTTTCCTCATACACATTTGAGTACTCAAGGCCTCTTTATTTTGGAGGATATCGCCACATGGCTTTATCCTAGATCACTTCTTAAAGAACAAAACACAATAATACAAAGCACATCAGAGAAGAGAATCCCCCTTTATCATAAGATAGGCCATCCACATCCTTTCTTAAGAGATGGAGCAATCGTCACTCGACAACTCAAAGTTGACCCATACAAAATCATTTGATCTATCCTCATTTACGTACTTCACTTGCACTAGCCTAACACCTTGCGTAGTCATCTTTAATTGACTTATTTGTACTCAGCTACATGATGGAAGTCTCCTTGGTCAATCGACATCTCAAAGTTGGTACAACCCGCGTGCTTACGTACACGTCGTTCTTCGGTCGATTTGTACCCTGCTACCATTGCTTTCCTTATAAAAGAAAAAAGTACCCCCGGCTGATCAATAGCAACTCCGTCCTAACGAAGTAAAGTCTCTACCCCTATCGCTTGATACACTTACTCTTCCCTACTTTTGGTAGAAGGATAAGAGTAGACGTTATATATTTTTTATCTCTTAGAAAATACAAATGAGTTCGATAAGCTTATTGTATATAAAATTGAGAAAATAGTTAAAGCTTACGAGTCCTATACGGATATAGAGTGCAATAAAAAAACCAATGAAGAATTATAGCCCTCTTTCCCGAAGAACTAGAAATATCATATTGATTATTTTGCTACTTTCAGAAGATTTGCTCATAAAAATTATGCCCTTTACTGCGTTCATTATTAAAGAAATATATAATGAAAAAAATGGTGGGCAAGTGAAGGTGGTAAGCCTTATGATGGGCAAGTATCTCCTGTGATTCGGAGATAACTCAGTTGTTAGTTAGCACCCCCTTGGTTTCGCGGTGGACTTTTCACTCTATTTCATCGGTTAAAGTATTTTTTGATAAATCAAAGATTATTTCATTAATAAACACCAAATCAGTGTCAATGTGTGTGTCGGTCACTTGCATACATCGATTATGTAATTCATATCAGCTATGCACATTTTGCACAAAAGATTAGGAAGAAACGAAAAAGGGATTCTAGTACATTTTACATTTCCTGCACTCTTTTGTAAGATATTCCATTTCTTTCATTTGAGTTAGCGAAAAATGCACGAAAGGTGCTTTCCTATTTCCTTTCTTCAGTCAAAATCCAAACTTGTGAGTTCCTTTGTGACAGTCCTAGGTAACACTCGTGCTATGTTAAACATTGAGATTTTTACACCTACAATGCACGTGAAGATGATTGTTTTCTCCTTTGAACTCCTTGCACAAGGAGACAAAATTATCATCATCTGCCTCCTACCTTCCCTTCAAATAATTTCATGTAAAGGTGATTTTGCATCATTGATTTTTGTGAAAATTCTTCGATCCTTTGTCAAAAAAAAAAAAGAATCTTCAATCTCTTCCACTCCCAGTCCTCAGTGTCCCTTTAAAGAAACAATATCTGAAGTGATTCTGTAACTATCTGTTCTTTAATAGTTTCCTATCAATGCCTAACTATAATTATACTGCTCCAAACACTAATGGAAAACGTGGACCTGTACCATTTGATTGTGCTTTGAAGCCCCTGACAAATATCTGGTGTTTTCTACTTTTTGCCTCTGACAGCACTGAACTACGTTTTGTGGAGATTGGGTTGTTGCTTCTGATGGACGAGTCCACTTTAAGATTTATTGGGTCACTTAGCTGTTTTCCTTTTTTTTTTTTTTTTTGGTTAGAAGACAGCTGAAGCAAACAATGCTTCTATGTAGTTCAATGCATCAACTGCTTGCTACCTCTTGAGCAATCTATAACATCCAAAATGATCTGGATATAATTATGTTTAAGGATCTACTAATGGATGTTTTGCTTGCCTTCTCTGCAAAGTTTCACTAATATGTGTCGATTTGCTTTGCAGAATTTCAGCTTGAACTTTTGATGCAGTCTTTATTCTTTTCTCGGGTACAACTTCTTATTGATCCAAAAAGACTCTTATTTATCATTTTATGTTTACTTATGGGCTTAGAAGCAACACATATATGCTGGTGGAACCAGCGGTTATTTTGTTTTTTTAATTAGGGCCTTTATATTGGATTTTCCCTTCTGCAGGGAAGTATCTCAGATGGAGAAAGTGCCAAATGCTTGACTTGTCTTATGATAGGTGGAGCCTTCTTAAGGCAAGTTTCTGCGATTCTTTTATCATTAATATAAAGTTACATACTACGTAAGCTGCAAAGAATGCATTGACTGCAAACTTAGTTTATTTGAGCAAAGATATTTTTTATGTTTGTCACTAGTTGCAACCAAACATGTTTGCTTAAAATTTTTCTGCATTCTATATATCTAGCTCTGGTAACTCTGTTATGTGAAGCTTAACTTCAGTTTATGAGTCTCAGAGATATCATCATTGAATCTTTACCTTTACAGTCATGCAGGAGATGACCTAATTCTGTTGTCATTGTAACTATAGCTTGAATTATTGAAGTTTTCAAATATGAACTATTTTATCATGTGACACGTGAATGATCGTGAAGCTCAGACCTCAGTTCACTAAACTATCTCATTATTATGTTTTGTGTCTCATAGAGAGCTGACTCAATCTTCACTAACTCATATCAATTGTTCTCTGACAAACTGCTTCTGAATATGTTCTTGTACTTGGAGCATTTATGTTTGCATACTGTTGGGTTAGACCCTCAACAAAAGGAGTAAATGGAGTTTCTCGTTGTTCTACTCCTAATCTATATCTACTTGCTGGAGTTCATGCAGTTAGCTTTAACAATTCTTATTATGCCCTTCTGGCAAGAGGAATATGGAGCCAAAGATGTCAAAAACAATTTCATCTTATGCTGGCAAAAGTAAACTCTAATTTAGTCTCATAGGTGTCCATTATTTGATAACAATCTGATTAATTTGATACAAAGTCCTCCCTGAAAAACTCTTTTCCTGAAGTTGAGAGTTGAGTTTCTATAGTTCTAAGTTCACCAATGATTTAAATGCAGGGATACATTTTCACACCCTCCGTGCACCTTGGTGCAGCCATCTGAGCTGATGGATTCTGATGATGTTTTGAACATTCCGGACTTTGGTACTGTCATCAACTTTGGGGGACATTTGTTATGTCATTAGAAAGCTTAATCTAGAATTTATGGTTGAAATTGAATGTATTTCTCTTTTTTATTAATTCAGGTAAAGATTTTTGTCCTCCCATATATCCTCTAGGGAACCAGCAGGGGAACTTCAGTGCTGGGGTCCCCCTGATCTCTCTTCATTCTCTTCAACTCAAGCCTTCGCCATCTCCACCGATTTTTGCTTCTACTACAGTTATCAATTGTCAGCCCCTTATGGTATTCATGTACTACTAGATAACAACCTCCTATTGTCTTTTTCTTTTGGCTATCTGATGATGAACTTTTGCTGTTCTTCTTGTTTATTTGACAGATTCATCTTCAGGAAGAATCATGTTTGAGGATATGTTCCTTTTTAGCTGATGGAATTGTAGTTAATCCTGGTGTAGTTCTATCAGATTTCTCTATAAACTCCCTCAAATTCAATCTTAAGGGGTTAGATATTATTGTCCCATTAGACATGGGAACAGGAAATCATACTGTTCCAGGTGGAAATAATGCTTGTCATAGTTTATTTGGTGGGGCAAGACTTCATATAGAAGATTTCATCCTTTCTGAGTCACCTACTTTAAAGCTGGGGCTACTAAACCTCGAGAAGGATCCAGCATGCTTCTGTCTGTGGGAAGATCAACCAATTGATGGTAGCCAGAAGAAATGGACTGCTGGTGCTTTAGTAATTAGTCTCTCTCTACAAACATGTAACGATGCAACTGGACCTCAACGTTCTCTTGCATTATCTTCAAATTTATGGAGATGTGTGGAGCTGAAAGGTGTTTGCCTTGAAGTAGCAATGGCTACTGCAGATGGAGGCCCTTTAACAAATGTCCCACCTCCAGGAGGAATTGTGAGAATGGGAGTTGCCTGTCAGCAGTATTTGTCCAACACTTCAGTTGAGCAATTATTTTTTGTCCTAGATTTTTACACATATTTTGGGAGGGTAAGTGAAAAGATAGCAGTGGCTGGGAGGTTCAATTCGCAGGCAGAAGTAAGTCATAAATCTTTAGATCGATCATTAAGCAAAAGGGTTCCCGGTGATACTGCTGTATGTTTAGCAGTGAATGATCTGCACCTAAGATTTTTGGAATCTTCTGCCGCTGACATTTCAGGAATACCGTTGGTTCAATTTATAGGCAAAGGACTGTCCATCAAAGTTACTCATAGAACCTTGGGGGGTGCTATACTCATTTCGTCGAGTTTGCTTTGGGAAGGTGTTGAAGTTGATTGTGCAGACACTCTTAGTAGCTTGCCACATGAGGAAAGCTTGGCGTGGACTTCAAACCAAAATGGCCAGTTTGTGGAGAATGTACGTCAACTTAGATCTGTCTTTTGGGTGCAAAACAAGAACTATCAATCAAGTGGAAATTTTGTTTCAGTTCCCTTCTTGGATATAAAAATGGTACAGGTGATCCCATATAAAACACAGGACATGGAGTGTCACAGTCTAAATGTTTCAGCTTGTATTGCTGGTGTCCGCCTTGGGGGAGGAATGAATTACACAGAAGCCTTACTTCACAGGTTTGGAATTCTTGGGCCAGATGGTGGTCCCAGTGAAGGGCTTACTAAAGGGTTGGAGCATCTGTCTGCTGGGCCTTTGTCTAAACTTTTTAAAGCAACACCTATTACCCTTGATGAACATAAAGATGGTTAGACTCTTCAACTTATGATGATGCTATGTGCTTCTGCCATCCGTATTTGGTTGTGCACTTTTTCTTTGGCACTTCCACTAAGAGAATAGTTGATTATATGAGCCGTTTAATAGTTTTGAGAAAACATAGTGGAGGCATAGTATGACTTTTTTGCTGAAAAGAATAAGTAGATGATAAAATGATATAAAAGAGAGTTTAGATGGTCCACAAAGTTTATTTTGAACGTGTTAAAACTTACCCTTTAAGGAAAGTGGGCTGCATTTTGTAACAACTTATAGGCGAAAGTAGGCATAATTTCAGGATGGAGGGAGTATTCATTTTCTTTGTCATCTATGATTCCAGTGATTAACTTTGCTTGTGATCTTCTTGATCAATGGTCTTCTCATTTCTTTCTGTTTTTCCTTCTTTCTAGATGGAAAGGACCCTGGTAGATTACAGTTGGAAACACCTGATGATGTGGAAATATCTGTAGAATTCAAAGATTGGTTATTTGCTCTGGAAGGTGCTCAAGAAGCAGCAGAAAGGTGGTGGCTCTGTGATCATGAAGATACTGTCAGAGAAGAGCGTTGTTGGCACACAACTTTCCAGAGCATTTGTGTCAAAGCAAGCAGTTCTATGCATGTAATAAATGGCAGTGGAACATTGTCTGGCAAAAAAAGATACCCCCTCGAGTTGATTACTGTAAGCACTTTCTTCTTATTGTGCAATATTATTGCCATGGTGGAAATCAATAAACTTGACTCGTGTTAGAGAAAGCTTTATATCTTGTATATTGGATTTTTGGACCGAAGATTTAAAACAATGTTTAGACAAGAATTTATCAACCAAAAAAAACCCAACACAATGTCTAGACAAGAACGTGGAAGTGATTGTTTTGTAGTTTTTCCACCTATCTTTATAGCTTAAAACAGATTAGTATGCACCAACCTTAAGTTTTTATGCAAATAACTAATTGCTTTTGTTCTCTTATTTTAATATTGACCTGACGTGTTTAAATGGAGCAACATGGTCAGTATTCGTATAGTCGACCCTACTTGATTGGAATTGAGGCGTAGTAGTTATTGTCATTTTTGTTCTCTTGCAACCATTTTTCTCTTCGTGGAGGTTTTCAAGACAAGTAACCAAACTAAGAGCTGCTGCAGGTTGGTATGGAAGGTCTGCAGATCTTAAAGCCGCGTTCTCCACATAGTATCCGGCAAGATACACCCGAAGGACCTCTTAAAGAGACTGCTGAGAGATGTGGTGGTATGAACATCAAAGTAGACATAGTGAATTGCGAAGATGATATTGATGATGGAATGGGAAAGTGGGTTGTCGAAAATTTGAAATTCTCTGTCAAACAGCCGGTACAAAGATTTTGCAAGTTTGTCCTTTGATTTCTATCTCCTTCTTTGTGTAATAAAGAAATCTGTGTATTTGGCAGATTGAGGCATTGGTGACTAAGGCTGAGCTCAAGTACCTTGCTTTCCTGTGCAAGTCTGAGGTTGACTCCATGGGTCGGATTGCCGCTGGAATTCTGCGGGTACTCAAGTTAGAAAGTAAAATTGGCCCTGGAGCAATCAGTCAACTAAGTAATTTAGGTAAAAAAAAATTTAATCTTATTTGGAACTTCACTTCTAATTACTAAACTAGAAGTCTCTACTGTAAGGTAGCTAAGCTCTGCTCCAAAAGATTCCGTTCAACAAAGAGCAAGGCCATATTTGTGGTATATTGCACATTAAACATTTAGTAGATGGTGCTATCTCTTGGCCTTTTCCAC
>JBCEWC010001211.1:0-43251 GCA_038996855.1 Solanum aculeatissimum
TTTCAGAGATGCATGATGTCAATTTTCTCTGATATGGTTGAGGACACCTTGGAAGTATTCATGGATGATTTTTCAGTAGTAGGTGATTCCTTCGATGACTGTCTTCTCAATCTGACCAAAGCCCTACAACGCTGTGAAGAGGAAAACCTTGTTTTGAAGTGGGAGAAATGCCACTTCATGGTCAGAGAGGGAATAGTCCCGGGTCACAAAATCTCCAAAAGCGTCATAGAAGTCGATAAAACAAAAATTAAAGTAATTGAGAAACTACCACCGCCCATCTCAGTTAAAGGGGTGAGAAGTTTCTTGGGGTACGCAGGCTTTTACCGTCGCTTCATAAAGGACTTCTCCAAAATATCTCATCCACTGTGCAAGCAGTTAGAGAAAGACGTCAAGTTTCACTTTGATGAAAGCTGCAAACAGGCATTCCTGACCCTTAAAGAGAAGTTGATCACAACACCCGTTGTTGTAGCTCCAGATTGGTCATGCCCATTTGAGATTATGTGTGACGCGAGTGGTATTATTGTGGGTGTTGTGCTTGGTCAGAAGCACAACAAAATCTTTCACCCCATCTACTACGCCAGCAAAACCCTGAACGAGGCTCAGAAGAACTATACTGTGACTGAGCAGGAACTGCTAACCGCCGTCTATGCATTCGACAAGTTTATAGCATACCTTCTAGGGACTAAGGTAATCGTGCATACTAATCACGCAACACTGAGATACCTCATGACCAAAAAGGATGCCAAACCGCGATTAATCCGGTGGGTTCTACTCTTGCAAGAATTTGACTTTGAGATTCAAGACCGGAAAGGCACTGAAAATCAAGTGGCTGACCACTTATCCCGTCTAGAAGACGAATCAAAGGGCAATGGCTGGCCGACCATTGATGACTCATTTCCTGATGAATAGGTATTAGCTTCCTCTATTGACTTAATCCCATGGTATGCTGATTTTGCTAATTATCTGGTGAGTGACCTCATGCCCGAGGACCTTACCTCTCACCAGAAGAAAAAGTTTTTGCATGATGTACGCAGGTATTTCTGGGATGAACCTTTCCTGTTACGGACATGTGCTGATAGGATTATTCGACGGTGTGTTCCTGAGGCAGAAATGCTTAGCATAATGGAGGCATGTCATGCTTCTCCCGTGGGAGGGTACTACAGTAGTGCCCGAACATCTAAAAAGATACTTCAATGCGGGTACTACTGGCCCACGCTGTATAAGGATACACATGACCTAGTGGTGGGGTCTGACCAATGCTAGCGACAAGGAAACATCTCTAGGCACCAAGAAATGCCCATGACGCCTATTCTTGAGGTCAAAATCTTTGATGTCTGGGGTATTGATTTTATGGGGCCGTTTGTGATCTCATATGGGATGCGCTACATCTTGGTGGCTGTTGATTACGTATCAAAGTGGGTGGAGGCAGTGGCCCTACCAAACAACGAGAGCAAGAGCGTAACACAGTTTCTAAGGCGAAATATTTTCTCCAGATTTGGGACTCCCAGAGCAATCATTAGTGATGGGGGAACTCATTTCTGTAATCGAATGTTCCGCGCAGCCCTGGCCATGTATGGAGTCAAACAACATCGAGTTACCACCCCTTATCATCCGCAAACCAGCGGCCAGGTCAAAGTATCAAACTGGGAAATAAAAGAGATATTGGCAAAATCAGTTAATGCTTCGAGGACTGATTGGGCACGAAAGCTTGAAGATGCATTGTAGGCTTACCGAACTGCCTACAAAACCCCTATCGGTATGTCTCCATACCAATTGGTGTTTGGTAAGGCATGCCACTTACCGGTGGAACTCGAGCATAGGGCGTTGTGGGCCCTGAAGAAATTGAATTTAAATTTAGAGGAAGCCACCGATCTGAGGTTAGATCAAATAAATGAGTTAGATGAAGTGCGGTTGAAAGCATATGATAGTGCCGCATTGTACAAAGCCAGGATGAAAGCACACCATGATAGACACATAGCCCCACACAACTTTAATGTGGGTGACAGGGTGCTGTTGTACAATTCACGGTTGCGATTATTTCTAGGTAAGTTGAAATCTAGGTGGGCTGGCCCGTACAAGGTGACCCAATTCTTCTCCCATGGTGCGTTGGAGTTAGAATCAGAGAACGGACACAGGTTCAAGGTAAACGGACAAAGAGTAAAGCGTTATATGGGTGCGGCGTGTGAAGCCGCAGTGGTAAATTACCCCTTGATGAAGTCTGAGTAATCCGAGGGGTGCGTCATGCCGCGACATTAAATCAGGTGCTTCTTGGGAGGCAACCCATGTGTTGTTAATTTTAGTTTTTATTTTTAGTTTGTTTTTGTTCATTTGCCATACTTTATGAGTTTTTGTTTTTGCTATCGCAGAGACAGGCTGGTAAGACAAAAAGAGCATCACAGAAAGCCATGGGGGAGACCAGGTAAGTGCACATATGTCACGTCATGATGAACGGAGAGCCAAATGGCCCGTGTAACAATACATGGACTGTGAAGCCCACCGTGAAGTGAGGCAATGACATGTCCCTCTGAAATCAACCCAGAAATAGCCAAGTCATGTTGAACGGGAGGCCGAACGACCCGTGTGACGATGCACAAACCGTGCAACCTACAGTTAAGTGTGACAATAGCTTCAAATCAGGGACGAGAAATTAAATTAACCAAGTCATATTGAACGGGAGGCCAAACGACCCGTGTGATGATACACGGACCGTGGAACCTACCGTTAAGTACGACAGTAGCTTGAAAGCTGGCACGTATAATTAATTGGCCCAAGTCCTTTTACACGGAAAGCTTAACAGGACGTTTACCTTTGAATGGACCGTTCGGATGACCATCAAACCATCCGTTAAGTATGACAGCAGCCTACCTCACTGCCCAGACGTGATTTGTGTTAAGTGTTGGTACACAGACGACTAGATGGGCCATTTACCGTTGAACGGTCCGTCTATGGTACTATGACTTTGCAGGTTGACGGTTTTAACCGTGTATAACCCACCTCAATACCCTCAAATATTCACTCTCATACTTCAAAAAAAATTGTTCTTCCTCTTTGGCAATTTCTCCTCTCTGATTATCCCCCAAATTCCATCTTTTTCTTCACGAACCATTTGCCCTCTCAAAATCTGTCTCATTCGCTACTAAGTGTAACCTCTCACCGTGAGCATTGTGTTAGTTCATCACCATAAAATTTCATCCGCATTCAAGTATGTCACTCATATTTTTGTACTTTATTCTATTTCAAATTGAGTATAAACCGTGCAAAGAATGGGATGGGCTGATACCCAACCCACCATTGTTGCACCCTTGCTTAGGATTATGATTTAGGGTTTAAATTTGAAGTAAAAAAGGGGGGTCAAAATTAAAGTGTTTGGGGGAGCAAGTTGTTAGGCGAAGTGATGTGAAGTTGGTCTGTGAATGTATTGGCTAAAATTAAGAAGTTGCCATTGTTGCAAATTTCTGGCCGACAGTTTCAACGGTACATTTGACGGGCCATGTCTTGATACACGGCTCGTTCAACGGACCGTTAAAATGTGACCTATCCATAGGCAATGATGAAGCAGACGGGGCCTTTGCACGGACCGCTCCACATCACACGGTCCGTGTAAAGCTTCCTCCAGTTGTCCTTCACCAAAACTGGTACAATTCCGGTCAGACGAGACAGCACATGGGCCGTTCCACAGAACACGGCCCGTGCACTGTTCCGTCCAGTTTTCCTATAATTCTTCTTACTTGACTTTTGGTACTGGTTTTTACTTGAATGTTGTAGTGCACATGTGTGATAGTTACCTAAATTGGCACCCCGTGCAATGATAGATCGGGTGACGCCACTCTTAAGGGTTATTATCACGTAATACTATTAGCGAGGAAGTCTGAGTACTCATCAAGTGTTGGTTCAACTGTGAGCCACAAAGACTAATAACATACATTTTATGCTTTCAGGCACAATGGGTCCACGCCGATAAGTCAGACTTCGTGACTCTCCGACCGAGTCCTCCAGCTCCCTGATAGGGAGTTGCTCGGGCTCAGAGTCGTCTGAGGGGGAAGCAACTCAATTCACTAGAGACATTTCACCTCATCCCCCCCACACGACTCGAGCTCGGGCATCTCAGCATGCCACTCCACTTTCCACCTTGGAGACACCTCTACTGGAGGGTGCGGAAGGGGAGGCCGACCCAACTTTTGAAGAGACGGAGCACACAACTGATCTTGACACACCACCACATCCCGATGATGCTGCCACTACTGAGCTCTGGGATAGCGATGATGATGCTATTCATGCTGCTGTGGCTCGTGCACCCAATGAGGAGGAGGCCCGGACTACCCTATTATTTCTCCGAGGCAAGTGGTCCGAGCCCGGCAGCAGAGATATCTACTTTAAGGGGATGACTAAAGGCTCTGGGGGTTTTTAGAGACGCTCAGTAATCCCGGAGTTGATTATTTTCACTGAGCATTTGGATGTTGTCCCGGAGATCAAGGCCACCTTTGTGTTCCATGAGTTCGGGTGGATGATCCAGAGGCCAGGATTCTATGGGCCAGCACTTATACAGGAGTTCTACTCAGCATACGCAGCAGCTCTGTTCACTGCAGGGGGAGGCGGTTCACGGCGCATAAGGAGACACTTGGCCGGACAGGTACGACCTTTCCCTAGTTTGATGATTCGAGGACGTGAGGTGGACATCTCTGAGGCCACTATCAACCGGTTCTTACATGGCCCAGAGTATGTACCACCCAGGGACGGACTCTATGCTGCAAAAGTTCACCAAGTCTCTGAGTCCGCCCTGTTAGCAGACCCCACTTCCAGAGTTGTTATCGTCACATGGATCGCCCAACAGATTGCTATATAGGGTGTGTGGGTAAATGACCTATGGGCTCCCATTACGAAAGCCTCTATAAATTTTCAGGCTAAGTTTTGGTGGTCCGTGGTAAGGGCTCCTCTGTGACCTACGCTCAATGACAACATCCTCCAGTTGTTGCAGGCCTCCCTAGTTGGTTGCCTCATGGCCTGTTATCCTATCAATGCGGGACGGGTCATCGCTACTGAAATGAGGGATAGGGCTCTCTGTAAACGCTCAGCTATGCCATTCCCATGCCTCATCAGAGCTCTCTGCCGATGGGCCCAGGTCCCTGTTACCCGATACTTAGACTGGAAGAGCTATCGAACAGCGGGGGTGAAAATCGCTTTGATCAAAGATATCAACAACCCCCTCTTTCGGACAAGGACGGGATGCTACGAAGCACCGCCGGTGTTCCCACAGGCAGAACCACCTCAGCCCATGGACTTAAAGGGCGTTATGGGGATTCCCCCGCCAGGTAGTGTATCAGAGCAGGCTAGGAGTAGCGCTGCCCTGGGGGCTCCAGTTCAAGGGTATGTCTATGTGACCTATGAATTCTTGACTAGGCTGGTGAATGAGCAGCGACAAACCAGAGCCATTGTTGATCAGATAGTGGAGCGCATGCCACAGGTGCTCCAAAAATCATGCAGAATCGATGCATTCCGAATGGCGCAAAGAGATTGGTGTCCTCCATGCTTAGATTATTTGATTGGAGACTTATTTCCAGGAACGAATCAATAATATGTCGGGGAGAGAGGCCTCCACTATAGCTACCACGGTCGCCAAGTTGAAGAAGAAAATGGCCGAGTTGATGGCTAAGTATAATACACCCCCGCCACCTACTCCTGCTGAGTCATTCATGGATATATTCTCAGCCCCTGCTCCAGTCCCGTCTTTGTAGGGCCTCTGGGCTGCCCCGCCTCTAGGAGAGCCTTCCCTCCAAAAAGAAAAAGACAAAAAGAAACACCAAAGCCATAGCTCGTCGGCGGACCCTGAAGCGGAAGCGTCCAAATAGTTGAGAAAGGCTCTTCGGGCTAGTCGGAGAGAGTCCGCCGAAGCTGGAGCGTCAGTCAGTGCGGTTACTGGTGGTTCACACGTTCAGGGAGATGATTCCACTAGTGGGTCAAATGTTGATGTCCTAGCCCAGCCTGATGCCTAGAGCGTCCCAGGTATTTCCTTGCCCTTGTTAATTCTCATTTATCTATTTGTTGTGCATTAAGGGTAATGCACCTTCTTTTTGGAGGGGGTGAGACATTCCTGTCACCTGGGAGTTTTTGTTGCCATGTTTCTTTTCTCTCAGGTGATTTATCTAGTAGAACAGGCATGTTTAGGTCATAATGTGCATAGACATATAGTCTGTAATAGGTGCAGTGATAAGCCTAAGTTAGGATGATGAGAATCATAACAATGCATGCTCTAATGACGTTGAATGATTCTAGTGCTAAGGTTATACATGTGGTCGACTGATGATTTTGATTTTGAATGAAAAAACACGCTAGTTAGCTGGAAGTTAGTGTGTAGGATGTGTGCCATGTGCATGTGAGTGTATTGTTTGAATCCGATTGTCACACATGTAAACTAGAACTTGCCTGGTTAGTCCTACCGAAAGGTTTGAATGACTGAGTTAGGAAAGGATCTTAGGCCGTTGTTGTAAGAAGACACTTAGCCTAAATTTACCAACCAAACAAAATTTTCCCTTTGAACCAAATATTTGAGCCTTAATGAACCTTTTCCTTGGCAATCACCCAACTCACCATGCCCATTTTGATGAAGAAACCTGATATTGGCCCTGGTCTCTCCAAGGATGTTGTGTACCTCAGAGTAGGTTAACACCTAAGTTGAGGGTGGCTTTTGTTGGCCCTGGTCCTGTAAGAAAGACACTGTGCACCTGAATATAGGCAAAAAGCTTAAGTTGAGGGTGACTATGTTAGGAAAAGCTAGAAAGTGAAGGTGAATGGGGATGTATAAAGAAAAAGAGCTAAAGAAAAAAGTAAAATAAATAAAAAAAATAAAATGTTGGTGATGCTTCCCGAAATATGAGGGGATAACGAACGAGTAGACTTTGGTAGTGCGAAGTAAGGGCTAAGTCTGAGTAGTGTTGTGGAGAGGCCAAAGTAGTCACTATTGATCCTAAATGTACCACTCCCTAACCCAAGCCTACATTACAAGCCACGAAAGTCCTATAGTGATCCTAACAAGGTCGTTCGACAGCCAAGGTAGTGAAAATAAGGGCAAGCTTATAGGGAACACTTGTGTTAATTGGGAATCTATTGTGAGCGTGAGTGCATACTCCCCAGTCTCTATTTAGCAATCATATACTGTGTGTGAGACTTCTTTGTGGTGAGGGAACCATCCATACATGCTCGTGATGCTTACCTAACTAACCATTGTGAATTTTGAGTATGAAAAGATCAGCTGGACATAGTGTGATGCTTAGGGTGTGTTCATGTGAAAGAAAAGTGTAAAATGTGATTCTGGCTAACAGAAGGATTGTTGCATGTAACCTATTGGGTATTTATGTTTGTGTGCTATTGCTTGAAGATAAGCAAGGATTTTTAGTTGAGGGTGTTGATGAGTCACAAAAACGCTCATCATTTGACACTTTTCTAGATAAAAACTTTGCGAATTCTAAAGCAAATTGTTGCGTTTAATGTTTTGTATAGTTTATTTTTTAGGAAAATCAGGCAAGGCACGAAAAAGAACAAAATGGAGTAAACTGTATCCCAAACGGTCAGTTTCACAGACTGCGTACCCTTTAATGGGCCATGGGACTAACCGTGAAAGGTAACAGAGGGTGCCAGTGCGGAAAGGAGAGAAAAAAGGGGCAAAGTCCGAACACACGGGAGGAGTAGCGGCCCATGTACCTGCTCGTTAAAGGTGACAGACTGTCAGCCGGTGAAGTATAAAGGAATTGAGGCTAAGTGAAGGTAGACGAACGGTGTAACGGGCCGTTGGAGGATTGACGGTCCGTCTCAAGCATCGTTAAACATGACAGAACCTTGGCCAGAATGTACAAGTGAAAAAATAATCGAAGGCAATCCAGAAGGACAGTTTGACGGGCCGTGTAATGTTACACGGTCAGTTGCTGGTGATCATTAAACATTACAGTAAGCTAATGGATGGACGTTTGAAGCCCAGAGTTAAGTGTGCCCAGAAGGAAGGTGACACAGACCATTTGACAGTAGAGAGTCCGTGTAGTTGCCGATTTTACGTGCCGAAGCCCGGTTTTTCTATTTTGTCTAGGATTTATTTTAAATCATATAAATACACTTTTATTAGGTCATTTTTATGATGTTGTGGCTGCTAGGTCACGAACAAGGTGTTTTTCACTTGAGATATTACTTTTACAATTTTTTGCTACGATTGGTTCATTGAATTACAATTACGATCTGTGATTCCATTGATTTTCTCAACCGTAAATGTAAATCATGTCTTCTTCATCTTGTTTTAATTCAGATTTGACAAGTATACTAGGATAAACCCATAACTAGGGTTATGGGGACTATGATAACCGAAGAAAAGAGGCAAATTTAGGGGTAACGTTAGTAGTGATCACAATATACACCACAAGATATCATCAATTGAATTTAAACCTAAATGAGTCAACGCATTCAGGTAACCCTGTATTCACTGCTTTCCCGAAAGGGGAGTAGTGATTAGGAAAATAGTCTTGAGGTAGAATTTGGGGTTTTTAACCTAGTCTAAGTACTTGATACCGGAAGGTGAGAGTATACTGGAGTGAAAAGTAAGTGCTACATGTAAAAAGTCTTGAGACTGGAAGGTGAGGGATGACATGCACCTAAGAAGGACTGGAAGGTGAATTAGGTGTTAACTAAACATTACTTACTCTGTATGTTAGATCATTACCACAAAAGCCTTAATGTTTGCGTATTGGAATCGGTGTCATGGGAACCATAAACCTAATCTAGTAAATCATTGTTGAACCCCAGTAGTCACAATAGATAGCGATTCGTACAATATATTTGTTACTTAGTTTAAATCTTGTTACGAATAATTTCCATTTTCATTCTGCATTATTACTCTGAAAATAAGAATTGCATGTGAAACGAAGTGCTTCTAGCTGTATTTTCACGCATTCCCTGTGGGATCGACCCCAACTCTAGTTGGGTTCTATATTTGGTCAATGATCGCTTTGCATTTCAATTGAGGTGTGAATTTGGGTGTATCAAGTTCTTAAGAGTATTGAATTTAATTGAGGTATTTGATGATGATTAGAGAGGATCTTAGGATATTCTTTGAGAGATTTAGACCTTAAAATGGCTGAACAGTGAAGGAATCCTATCTATAAAGGTGTTGGGTTATTACCCAATTGCCTTCAGCTTAAACATGAAATGTTCATAAATATTTTACCTATGGTGAGCCAAGTCTTCAACGCAGACTTGTTTCATTATAGGTCATTTTTGTGCGAAGTTCAATTTTTTCGATTTTGACCTAGGAATAAGTTTAGGCTATTTTTGTATTGCGAGAGACCAAGTCTGCGATGCGGACAAGTTATGTATCCTACTGGATAAGCCCCAAATTAGCTGAAAAATTATTTTTCGATATGGATGACGAAAAAATCAAAGATCACCCCTTTTCTACACAATTTTTCCACTTGAAGAAGAATACAAAGTCGGATTAGCGAAATTATGCACTGATTTTATGATATTCAAGAAATACACTATAAGACATTTTCTGAGACACGTGGGAGGTGTTAGAATATCACCTCCTTGGGAACATTTGTCCCCGAATGTAAAGGAAATATACTTTAGAAGAGACATTAGGCAACTTTCAACCCACATAAATGCCTCAATGAAACTTAAACATTATTTTCATAAAAATTTCAAACTTATGCATCAAAGTCATCAAAACTTGTTACCATGAACATGTGTGCATGCAAAAATGACATAAGGGCTGAAATTCAAGACTTGACACTATAGATAGGAGTTAAATTATTACCTTAAGGCTTGAGTAGAGTGGAAGATATAAGGTTATAACTTATTCATGTTCACTTTAGCTTCCCAAGTGGCATTTTCAACTTGTTGGTTCATCCAAAGGACTTTGACGTATGCCACATCTTTGTTTCTCAACCTCTTCCCTTGTCTATCCAATATTTCCAGTAGGACTTTCTCATATGTCAAGTTATCTTCTACGGCACCCACAACATCCACAGACACTATAGTGATTGGGTCACCGACACATTTCCTCAACATAGATACATAGAAAATCGAATGAACCACAGTCGTCTCCATAGGCAACTCCAATTCATAGGCAACTTTGCCAGTTCTCCTCAAGAATCTATACGGACTTACATACCTTGGGCTCAATTTTCCTTTTGGAACAAACCGGACAACACCATTCATGGGTGGGACCTTCAAGTATAAATCATCAACAACGAACTCAAAATCCCTTCTCCTCACATCAGAGTAGGACTTTTGCCTAATTTGAGTCATCTTCAATCTTTCTCTATCCACCTCACCTTCTCCAAAGCCTTTGTAACAAAATCTAGACCTAACAAAACCATTTCCCCCGCATTAAACCACCCAACTAGGGACGTACAACGTCTACCATATAAAGTTTCAAAAGGAGCCATTCTGATGCTAGAGTGATAGCTATTGTTGTAAGCAAACTCAATAAGAGGATGATGCTTATCACAACTTCCCTTAAATAAAAAAAACAAGCCCTAAGTATATCCTTAAGAGTTTGAATGCTCCTTCTCGCTTGACCATTCGATTGTTAGTGGATGGTCATGCTAAGCTTGACTTTGGTAACAAGGCCTCTTGGGAAGGATCTCAAAAAATGTGAAGTAAATTAAGCACCACGATTCGAAATAAGACGTTGGGACCCCCATGCAAAATAACCAGCTCATGTATGTACAACATAGTATAATCTTCGAAACCATAAGTCATCTTAACTGGTAGGAAGTGAGATGATTTTGTCATTCTATCCACAATAACATATGGAATCAAAATTTCTAGTCTTTGGCAAACCAATCACAAAATACATGTTGGTCTCTTCCCACTACCAAGTAAAAATCTCTATATCTTTGTCTAGGCCATTGATGTGCTGCCAAAGTACAACACTTTTGATGCTTAAAACATGGAATTGTGTGTGTTCTAAAGGCGATGTTAGTGGGTTTGATGTTTTTATGTTTACTTTCCAAGATTACGGAATTTGGTATGATTTTTGAAAAAGTTCTACAGAATTGAAGTTTTTGAGAATTTACGAGCTACTTTACGAGCCATGGTTTAATCCATGAGCCATAGAAAGATTTCGTGAGTCAGATCTAGTGAATGGTCAAGTTTCATATGTTGCATCCACGACCTGTCAGACGAGCTGTAGAATTATTCATAAGTCATGGATTAGGGTCGTGCCTGGAGGATCAGAGTTAGAAGAGTTTTAGAAAAAATGTCAGACAAAATCTTCCACGGATCGTAGTTCAGAAGATGGCCCATAAAAAAGTCTCATGGAATTGAAGTCTATTTTTGGAAGTTACATAGTACGAAGCCAAGATACGGATCGTGGCCACTTATATGGTTGTAACCTCCACCATGGAAGTTGTTGAGTCCAGTTTTCCTATTTTATTTTGAATTTATATTTTACTTATTATAAATATATATTTTACGTACGAAACTATTGAAAGACGCACAAAACAAAAGAGGAACACTTGGAGACATAATCTTTTGTGATTTTTACTTTGAGATTATTACATCATGATTTCTTGTGGAGAATTTTGGATTTCATATTCTTAGAATTCATCACTGTAAGTGTCTAATTATTTAATTCTTTAACATGATTCTCTTATCTACAATGATCATGCATAGCTAAATCCACAACTAGGATTGTGGGAACCATGAAGAACTAACAAGGTATAATCGGATAATCTGTAATTCTTGAAAAGGGTGCATACATGTATTAGCTAATTCTCTTTGTTATGAATGGTTTTTAACGTTAGAACCCGCCTAACGTACTGGTTGGTCAAGGTAGTAAAGAATATAAAAAGAGACTAATTAACAGGATTCGATGTGATCCCTCTCATCTAATCAACCTAACTGAATAAAGGGAAAGTTGTATTGGAACAAAAGGTAAGGGTTAGTAAAGTCGCACTACGGGGATGGATAAATGGGTTCTGTAAACTTAACTTATCATTCTATATGCTACACACAGGAAAAGATTACGATTTTCTGGTGATACTAAGTTAGGAAATCATGAGGAACACAATACCCTAGTTACTTCTCTCACTGATTTCACAACATTTATTTTTAGTTTAGGGTTACATAATTCATTTATAAAATCCCCCTTTCTGGAGATAAGTAGGTAAATTTAACTTGAATTACTCGTCAATACTCCAGGTCTAGACCTTATCCCCTGTGGATCGGCCCTAACTTTAGTTAGGTTATTTACTTGGACAAAGACCATTTATATCTTCAAAAGGAGGTATAGTTTGGGCGACATCAAAGATTTTAGTGTCGTTGCCAGGGTATATGGCTTTTAGACTGGTTTAATTTGGGTAATTTGTGAATTAACTCTTATTTTCCTCATTTTACATTTCTTGTTGTTTTTGATTAATTTTAGCATACATGTGTAGTGTATGTGAAACACCTGTAGTCGAAGCAATCCCTTGAATCTGTCTGACCCTGAGATCTAGATGATACTAAGAAGAATAGCCTAAAATAATGCGAACAATGCTAGAAATAATGTTGTAAATGCAGCATTGAAGAAGAATAATTTTGATCCACCACCACTTCAGGATGTTAATCTACCACCACAGGATCTTCAAGTCGCGGCTAACACATAGAATCAATAAAGGCTTGACCCTATGGAAGTGGATGTCACTGGAGCTAGTTTGTTACCTCTTTTACCGGATGACACAAAATTTATTATTTTAGGTGGGTTACTTCAAATATTGCAAAACAGAGAATTGTTCGTGGGCCTACCCTTAGAGGATCTGCATAACTATCTATACAATGTCATATTTGTTTGCAAGAGCATGATGGGGAACCAAATTATGTCCATAGATGTCATTGGGCTCCATCTCTTCCCATTGTATCTAACAAGCAAGGCAATAATATGATTATTAAAACTTCCACAGTTCAATCACCAGCTAGGCAAAAACATACAAGGCCTTTTTTGAGAGTTTCTTTCCGAGATAAAAAAAATAGAAGTTAAAGGATCAAATCAATAACTTTGAACATTTTCCTAGTGATTTGATCAGCACTAAGTGGGAGAGATTTACAAAATTCCTGAGGAGTGTCACTGACCACAAAATTATTGATGATGCCTTAGTGGAAATCTTCTAGCGAGCCTTAGATGAAAATGGCCAAGCAGTAGCTGACACTATCATAGGAGTCTCATTTTTAGATTATCCATTTCTAGTTATAGTTGAACGATTTAAGAGAGTAGTTAAGATGAATCGTGCATGGGGAAAAGAGACAAATCGATGACTAAAAACTCCTTCTCTGTTAGCACTAATTTAGCACACACAAAGGTAAATGAGGAGATGATGCAAGAGTTGGCTCGAATTAGTACTAATATGGGGTTGTTGATGAAGCAAAGTCAGGAGCACGTGAATATAGTCAATCATCAACCTCTATGAGCACCCATATATGAGGAGCCTGACTATGAGAAGGACACATTCTTGTGGACCAACACCTAAGGGTCACACTAGGACTATTGGCGCCAAGATCTAGGAAATCAAGATCAAAACTTTAGTAGAAACAAAAAATCATATACACTAATCGAAGTGGCTACTATGACAGAAATAGGGGCTAGGATAGTTATGTTGATTGGGGACACAGAGAAGGTTTTAGAAATAGTCCATATGTACCACCACACAATTGTGACTCTAGTCTAATAGTTCACGAATCGAGGAGATGTTCGATCGACTATTGAAGAAGGTTGATGCTCAAGATGAGACCTTAAAGGGGATGAAGTTTGGCATCTATAACATTAATCAGAAGATCGAGTCTCATTCTATTGCTATCAAGCAACTGTAGAAATAGTTGGTCAGATGTCAACTCAGTTGAACCAGTGCCAAAAAGGTATAATGCCCAACAATACAGTCCAGAATTTAAAGAATCATGGGTAGTGTATGGCTCTGATAACACGTGGTGGAAAGTATACCATTGATCTATCTATGCCAGTTGATGAGGATGAGGTTTTTGAAGAGATGGTTGATAGCAAGGATATAGAGACAAGAGATGCTATCACAAAAGATGGGGTGAGAGATGAGGTGGTGATGCCACAGAAGTTGAAACTCATACCGAGACCTCCTCCTCCTTTCCCTCAAAAAGTCAAAAAGAAGGAGGAGAAGGGTATGTTTCATCACTTTATCTCCATATTAAAGTAGCTTACAATCAACATACCTCACATTACATAATTGGAGAAGATGCCCGGGTATGCGAAGTTCATTAAGGACCTAGTGATAAACAAGATGACAATGAGCTAGGGGTTGTCCCAAGATCTTCAGCATTGCAGTGCTATTGCGAAAAGGTCCTTGGTGCAGATAAAAGAAGACCCCAGACCATTCACAATACCCCGTACCATTGGAGATGTTGAATTTGTAAAGGCATTATGTCATTTAGGCACCAGTATAAATTTAATGCCTCTTGTAGTGTTCAAGAAGCTTGGTTTGGGAGCCCCTTCTCTGATGAGCATACAGTTGTTAATGGCTGATAGGATGGTGAAGAAGTTTATTGGGATAGTGTATGAACATAATCATCAAACTGGAAAAATTGATCTTCCCTACAAACCTTGTGATCCTGGATGGCGAAGTTAACTTCGAAGTCGCAATCATCTTGTGAAGTCCCTTCCTAGACATTGGGTGAGCAGTGGTGTACATGGAATCAGGCAAACTTAAGTTTAGATTGAATGATTAAGAAGTCATTTTCAATATTAGTTAGTCTAGAAAGAGGCCCGATGACTTGAAGATGGAAGTTTGGGAACTTGGTGAAGTCTAAGTAACCAAGTTGCCCAAGTTGTGGCATGACAATTAATCAGGCGCTACTTTGGAGGCAACCCAAGATATCTAATGTAACAATTGTATTTGTGTTTTATTTTTATATCTTTCTTAACTTGTAGGTAGTTTAATTTTCATATTTTTGGAGTTAATTTTTATCTCAAGGATTGGTGGCTTATAGGGTAATATTTTGTTCTATGACGGACATATAGGAACAAGGCTAAGTCAGGAAACCTCTGCTGAAAAGTGAGCGAAGATGATTCTATGATAAGTTTTATGTGTCGTTGTTTATACCACAACCCTTACACTAACTCGTAAAATCACTTCAAGTAAGTAGAGTTTTATGCACTCAAATTTATGAGCCAACTTTATGGCCCCTAGATAATACAACGGGCCATGAATAGGGTTCGTAAATCCTAGGTAAGATTTCTAAAAGTTCCTAAGTATTGGGGGAACCTATGATCCAACATACGGACTATATGTCTATGTATACCCTGTAAATGAAACTGTAGTACCAATATCTCAAAACTAGGCTTTCTAGAACTACAAAACCAGGATATACGGGCTATAGAATGTGTTATGGTCCATAATTGGGGTTTTATGGCGCATGAATCCCACATAAACTTGACCTAGCCAAATGAATAAAAAGGGGCCAAACATATTTGCCCCTCATTTTGTTCAAAAATTACAAAATACCCTAACACTTCGTTCTTCCCCAAGAATCCGACCACCACCATTATTTTTTGCCAAATTTTGGCCACTTTTCGATGCACCTAGGGCTTTTTCTTCTCAATTTTCTCTTGCAATTTCTTAGCTTTTTTATCAAAATTCTGAGATGTGCTATCTTTGCTTCCTCATATTTAACCGAAAATTGTGCCAAAAAGATGGAACATTGTTTTGGAATGGTATTCCAATGTTATGTTCTAAATATTGGGTGTTGCCTATGCATTACGAATGTTATATACTTGGAACTACGTGATTAAATCATTAGAATTGAAATTGTGCATATGTCGGAATAATGAAATTAATGTAATTGGCCACAAATTATTGGTATGTTGTTTGAAATCACATAGTCACTTGTCATCGGAGTTAGTTTGAACTATTTAATTAAAATTTATAAGTGGGTGCGTGTGTTGAATGAAGCACGCTACAATTGTTGTCCAATGGTGGTAGGAGTGTTATGTGTATGATTAATTGTTAATGATGGGGTGGTTTTATGATTTACACATATGGTGTGTTAGGTAGTTTGGAGAAAATATGTTGAGTGTGTGAATTTGCTTCGATGTTGCTTAGATTGCCATGCCTTGTTGTTGGATGTGACAATGGGTTGAATATGGATTAAGGGAACCTCGTCTAGTAGACTTGGGAAACCCATGTTGTTGTTGTTTTTACAATACGAGGGTCTTCTACAGCCCATGAATTAATCCACAACACGTAGTTTCCCCTTGTAAATTAAGTTCAGTGACTTGGTGTTTTCTGAGATGCCATCAGACGAAACCACTTACGGGTCGTAGTTTAGACTACCTCTCGTAAACTAGTTTCGTGGGTTCCTTGCCTTCAAATGTGATTCTGGTCTGGTACCTATGACTCAGTCTATAACTCATTACGAGTCGTACCTAGTCTTGTAGGTGTGTTTCTAGTAACTTTAATTACTGTACCCTTCCACCTACGAAGGCCTCCTACGACCCAAAATTTTCCCTTGACTCGTAGATGAAACTTCATAGGTTCTTTTGTCATTTATTTTTGTAACATTTTACTTTTATTCCTTGTACTATTAAGATTGAACTGTGTGCTAATTGTGTTGATTTCAGGTACTATGGCTCCCAAACCCAAGCGAGATAAGATACGGGCCATGCGGGACCACATACATGATAAATCGATTGAGTCCAAGGACAATGGATTAGTAGAGGAGCTCAGAGTTCATCCAGATGAGGGTGTTGAGCCACGATAGACTCAAGAAACTACTAGATAGATAGCTTTGCCCTGCATTCTAGCTATAGTTGCTCGGCCTCCACAGTCTGATAATGGAGTTGATAGACAGAGCAGATCTATACAAAAGACTTCCTCAGGTAAGGGGCCATGGTCTGAATTAGGACAGATATATGGCTCCAGATCCAGAGAGGAGTTAGATTTGGAGGCTACGGAGTCCACCTTAGCACCACTAGCGCCACCTTTGCCTGTAGACGCTTTGACTAGTAAATGGTGTGTATAGGGTATGCAGTACATATATTGAGATGATCTCCATCATGATGAGAGTGGCCGACATGCCTACACCATATTTGAGGAGTCTCAAATCAGTACTACTAGGCTTAATAGTAACCCAGGGCTTCGGGACACCATGCCCCGTTATAGGTGGAGTGGTTGGCAGCCCTATCGGGGAAGTACTCCCCGATGATGGTTCAAGAGTTCTATGCGTCATATGTTGCCACTATTATGGAGGTAAAAAATAACATATTCCTTACTCAGCCCCAGATTATGCAAACGATGGTACGAGGGATTTTATTTGACATATCTTAGACTACCATTTGTCACTTCTTATTTGGTCCAGATTATCAGGCCTCTTTTTCTACAGCTATGTACGACTATTGGTTGGGGCTAACCAAGGATCGGGGGTTGATGAGGGATGCGGTCCGCAAGGCCATTCTGATGAGGTGGATAATTGATCATATTATTGAGCATGGCAAGGACCCTGACTGTATTTCTACCTCAGCATTAATTGATCATATTATTATTTAGCATGGCAAGGACCCTGACTGGATTTCTACCTTAGCATTGATTGTCAAAGTGTCGATCAATTTTGCTGCCAAATTTTTGGGAGTTATTGTTCATTCACAGATCCAGCATACCCATGTTTATAATACCTTGACAGTGGATCATGCATTAGTAGTCAGTATCATTGTTGGCCATGGAATTGATTGTACATGCTTGATAGCAGATCAGATACATGAGGTGGTGCTGAAGAGTCCCACCTCCATCCTTTTCCCCTGTTTGATCTATCGCTTATGTATAGCAGCAGGGGTGGAGATTCTACATCAGGTGGACACTTTGATCGAGGTGCAGAGGGAACTAGATGCCATCCTAATAAAGGTTGATGAGAATCTGTTATCCCTCCACTGAGCAACCACATTAACACTGTGACTACTAGAGATGCTTGCCGCAGCACCATGTCGGAGCCTTCGTTTTCCAAAGTTGCTTCTCCAATGATCGAGAGCCCCCTCACAGATCGATACTGAGAGAGACTAGGCCTACCACTACTTTTGTGACTGCACTAGAGGCTATACCCATACAGCCTTCCTCCGAAGGCATGGTATACATGTATGCGACCTCTATTAAGGCCCTGTCGCAATGTTAGGCTTGTACTGAGTCCCAATTGACTTAGTGTCTATAGCAGATTAGGCCTTGGGTTTGGCAGGCAATTTTTTTAGGTTAAGAAGCATATTTAGATACACTTTGTGGCCACCCTTTAGGAGAGGATTACACCAGTGCATGGTCGCATCAATGTGTTTAAGAGGCAAGTAGAGCAAAGCCTCAGTTCAACTCAACATACTGACTTAACAACCATTCGAGAGGAGATTTAGTAGCTACATTTTGAGATGAGGGTAGCCACATCAGCACTGTTTATGCTTTCTATGCCTGACATTATTGAGGCAATTGTTGATTTATTTTCTCTGAAGGATTATTCAAGAAGAGGCATTTTCTTGAGGATGATGATCCAAATTCACTGAGGTAAAAGGTGGAGTTGATAGAGATTCAACAGTTCGAGGTTGCTAGGCATGCTCCATTGTAGATGAGTAGGCCAGCAAGATCGTGAGCTTAATAGGATGAGGGGTGTTGGACCCTCCAAACATGTTGATACTGTTGAGGAGATTAGTAGGAAGGTTAAGAGTTGTAAGACAAGGTCAGATACTGGCGCTTAGGTAGCCAGATATGTTCTTTTGACCCCTATTCCTTATTTTGGTTTTTTTTGTTACATTGAGGGCTATGTAATTGCTATTCGCTGGGGTGTGGGTAGTTATAGGCCTCAGTGAAGTCTAAGTAACCAAGACCTATAACTATCCCAATTTTGAGTCTGGGGTTTTTTGTGCCGGTGTTCTTTTTTTATGGACATTAACTTTCTGTTGAACGGGCACGTTTTAGATGTGTAAGTATTATTAGTAGCATATTGTACTAAAGTCTATGGCATATGTTAGTATTTGCTGAAAAATGAGACCCATCAAATTTTCATGTTAGGATAGTTTTGATAACAACCATGTGAAATTAATAATTGAGAATGTTTGTTCTTATATGTTGAGGTTTAATTATGATGAAAAACATGATCTGAGAGTCTATGTTGATAGTGTAATCAGTGTCAAGTATGTGTGAGCTTCTTAGCATAATTCTTATATTGTGTTTCAATTAAGAACTTGCCCTGTTACTTTGACTAAGACTGCAGGTTAGTTGGTTAAGAAAGGTTCTTAGGTCTTTGTTCATATTAGTCCACTTAGCCTATATAACCAACAAAATATTTGATGTATCCCTTGGTCCTCATATTTGAGCTTTACATGTACCCTTTCCTTTATAAAAACCTAAGTAACCAAGCCTTTTTTAAATGCAAAATCCTGAATTTGTCCCTAATCCTTCCTTGAATATTGTGCACCATGACTTAGGCAAATAACCTAAGTTGAGGGTAGCTACCAAAAGTGGCTTAGTTCATAGTTTGAATATTGTATACCTCAACTCAGTCCAAAATCCTAAGTTGAGGGTGACTAATGTATGGAAAATCACAATAAATGGGGTAGAAGCTAGTGATACATGAAAGAGGGGAAAAATGTGCTATAGCTGCAAGAAAACTTAAAAGATGCTTAAATAATAAGCTAAAAAGAAAAAAATGTGAAACGCAAAAGGCAATGAGCTTAAAAGTTTGAGTAAGGCACCCAAAAAGGTATGAAATAGAGGGAATAATGAGTTGTAAATAATAGTGTTGGTAGTGCAAAAGTGTGGAATAACACAGTGTCAAGGAGGGCCATTAGTCACTATGTTCCCAAAACATCATACCAAAGCCCCCTAAGCCTACGTTCCAAGACAAGAAAGTCCTATAGTGATCCTAGTCCAAGTAGTCGAAGGTCATGGTCATTAGTATAGAGGAACCCATATGGTATCGAGTGTGAGTGATGACTAGGGGTTACATAGATGCCTAAAGGTCATTTTTTCTAGCTTAGATCCCTGTAGACTGGTGTAGAAGACTTGAGTCTCATAGATGGGCCTTAACTAGGTAGTAAAGTTGTGTTATTTAAGATCCTAATAATAATTTCCATTTCTATGGCTTGTGAAACACGTTGGTGATATTAATATCTTTTTTTAGGTGGAGAATAGTTATGGATGTCGCTCAGATGGTTGTGTTTGCTTATTCATTGTGGACAGTGGCCTATGGTGGATTTGAGCATCATCTAGAAGCGAAAACCTATGGTATCACAGTTGTACTTCTTGTGAGTATTCGAGTTTGAGATCTGGCCTTCACTGTTAGAGTCCAGGTTTGAGGCTCAGCCTCTATTCCGAGCATCCGGGTTTGAGTCCCATCCTCCATTGAGAGCATCCAAATTCGAGATTTCAAACTTTTCAAACATGAAATATGTCATAAATGTCTCCAATTCATAAAGTAAAATCCAAAATAATCTATTGAGAAACCTCTGACATAACAAAAAAGTAAAAGGTAGAGTATCTCATGGGCCGTGCGAAATAAGCCTCAAACTAATCAACAGATGAAACACATGAAAGTAAAACATGGAGTGATCTTATGAGACTTTGGGAAAACACCTTGAACTCCTAAAAAAGTAAATGAATCCCGCAACTAATGTGAAAAATTTCTTTAAAAGCTTAATTTTCATTAAAACAAATAGTAATTTATAATATCTTTTAAAATGATGAAATTAATCTAATTTATGGTAAAAATCTCTTCATAAGAAAAATGCAAGAAAAGTGACACAATCTATCATAAAAAGCAATTACCATAGTTAAACTAGCAGAAAACCAAGATAAAATCTCGTTCTAAGTAAAATCCAAAGACAATGATATGATTTCTTATT
This sequence comes from Solanum aculeatissimum, assembly GCA_038996855.1. Classification (NCBI taxonomy): domain Eukaryota; kingdom Viridiplantae; phylum Streptophyta; class Magnoliopsida; order Solanales; family Solanaceae; genus Solanum; species Solanum aculeatissimum. The sequence goes on from JBCEWC010001211.1 coordinate 20,852, forward strand.
AAAAGCTTAACCTTTCTTGATAAGCCAATCATATACTCCGTTGAAGCTCAAATCATCTCAAAATACAAGTATAATAAATATGGATGCATGTCAATCATAGTCAACTAAGGTATAGAACTTTCACATCACACAAACCAATGGTATAAACACCCTCCATCATATAGTCATGCTAAAATGGAACTCCGGCTGGTCCAAATCCAAGGCCTCAAACTCACAATCACAATTTTTTTCAAGGGTGCACAATGAAGTTTAGAAAAGAGCTTGAACATGAAATTTACTTAATTGTTTTAGTTAATAGCGAAGTAGATATAACGATGAATTGCCAATGTAAGAACAAATATTAGGAAACATGACCTAGTTTATCAATTAGAAGTGTGTCATCAAGAGATGGTAAAAATGAATATTGTTTTTAAAAATTTCGAGACTTCATGACTGTTAAAAATGATATTATTAGAAAGAAAATAATATGTAAACTCCAATGATCAGTGTTAATGATGAAGAAAATTTTGATGGTAGTACGAATCCTTTATCCTAGTACATTTCTAAAATGGATGTAAGTTATAAATGTAATATTACTAGAGGGGGAATTTCGCAACCACTTTATTGATTGGTAATCTATACTCTTTGTTAAATTTTAAAAGGTATGAAAAGAAGATTTGAAAAATAAATTTTAATTTAGTTTATGTGAACCTCCCATTTTATCGCTTAAACAAACACCATGTGATTCAAATTATATAACAAGATGCTTAGAAGTAATTTTATAAATATTTATCCCAACAATCAAAATTCAAAAGAAAACATTTATTGACATAAAAAGTAATCATTGTTAATTGATTTGAATTAATGTTGTTTTCAGATGAGGAAAACTAGATTTGTTTTGCACAAATTTTTAATAAAGAGGCAAAAAATAATGTTATTTATTCTATATATCAAAACATTTAAATAACAAATGAATCTAAAAGAAGATTAAATATAAGTTAATCTATCTAGAGAGAAGACAGAGTAAGGATATATGACTTAAAACAAAATCATCAACAAATAAAATCATACACACAGAATGTTGTTGACTAAATAGTAGAAAGATAAATTTGTCCTGTAAAATAGAATAATTTCAATATATCATAAATTAACTAACATGATAATAAGGATAGAAAAATGACACAAAATAAAAATTATTTTTAAAAAATAAAATATCATGTAAATAACATTGGTTGAACAGCAGTACTATTGTTTAATCACAATAAAGTTTTGTGCTATCCATCATTCTTCTCTCCAGTATTGTTGTTACCTTTTGTTGGTTGATTTTTTTCATGAAGTTCTTTCTTCCTTTCATCCACCTTAGCCTTTTTATGAGAAACTAGCTTTATCAAACCTTTAAGTTCCTCAACATCAAGCTCATCGATGCTCTTCCCCTCAACAATTTCGTTGAACAACAACTCCATTTTTTTCTCCTCATTCTTTTTCTCCATTTTCGTAAAAACAAATTCTCAAGACATCACAATTTTCTCAAGATAAGTTTCAAGTTTAACTAGATTATTCATCCTCACGATTTTGAGATAACTTGAATATTTCTTGAGCTTTTTTCTTATTAAGGAGTTCTATCACTTTCACCTAGTTCGTTATTGTTCTAAAACTTCTTGCACACTATACTTTCTATATATTGAAAAAAGAGAACATTTTCTTTGGTAGAGATGAGACAATGATTAAGCAAGTTGAAGCAGATGTAGACTTTTATATGTATAAATGCCCAATTATGTTATTACTATTATCATATCATTACGAAATTTTTTCATGTATTTTCATAAAATTTTATAAGTGAAACGGTGATTTTGAAAAACAAAGTCCATGGAGCAGATTTGGTTCCAAATAATTGTTTTTATGTATTTTCCTAAAATGATAGAAGTCCAACTATTACCTTTGAGGGATTAACCATTGATGTTGATCTGGTTCCAAGAGAATTCTTTATATATTTTCTTAAAAAGCTAAAAGTCAAACTATGATTTTGAAAAGCGTGGTGCATGCAATAGATTTGGCTCCAAAGTTCTTTATATATATTTTTTAAAATGCTAAAAGTCAAATTACGATTTTGGACAACTTAACCAATGAATTACATCTAGTTTCATATTAATTCTTCACATATTTTCTAAAAATGCTAAATGTAATGGCTCAAAATTGGTTCATATTAGTGCCTACCATAAATTTCCAATAGACAAGCCAAAAATCTAAAAACAAGCCTTAATTAATAACTAGAAATAGTAAATCCCGGAGCAACAAAATGATAAGGATTGGCCATAGTATAGATATATACATGATGGTAAAAAAATACAATAATGGCCCAATAGTGACTAGGTGTCATGATCAAATTTCTTGAGTCATGATGTCACCTGCAATATCCAACCAGAAGGTAAGTCAATTCTTAATCTAGAATTGCAAGTAATGGGTGTAAGGGAAAATACTAGAAGGGAAACTAATAATAACAAAATTATAGTAATACAAAAAACCAGAAATTGAACTATATAAATAAGTGATCCCTCCCAGAATCTGAAAGTCACAAGTATAAAGTGAATAAAAAATATAAGGATAAGTAGAAGTCCCAAAAGTGGACCAAAAATATGGATACAACGGCTACTCTAAAAATACAAAAAAGGACAGGTCACTCATGCTAAAGGAGACTAAAATGATCCAAAAAATCAAGTGCTCACACTTTTCTCTAAAATAGATTGCAATAGGCTTGATAGATAACCGGATAACTTGTGCTCGAATCTACATCACAAGAGTAGATGCAGAGTATAGTATAAGTACAAGGGCAATAAGTACTTAGTAGGTATCATAGGTTAACTGAGCGAGAAAGGTAAAAGAAATATGAAAGTAATGACCCAAGCCTAGAGCCTAGGTGTGACACAGTGAATGGAGAATCCGAAGGGACCCTAAACAAGCCTCTTAAGCATACATTGCACATCCTTGGTTGTGAAAGCATAATTAAACAACAGGTACATAAATCTAGGGAAAGCGGACTTGGGTTCAAGCTATGGTGATGTTATAGGGAAGATGATTAGCATGATCACATAGCAAATAAGACTAAGGGACGGGAAAGTATAACTCATACTATAGGGATAATAGGGGCTTAGGACTTTCATCTCATCATCAACATTCAACAACACAAAAAGGGATAAGGACCAAGAGAAGTCTCTAATAGTTACTTAAAAATAATCGGAGTCAAGCTCATAACATACATATCCAAATCTAACAACACCTCTAACATAAGTGGAATGGGAGCCAAGACATCTCTCGAGCTCACCCACAGAAGATCATAATCCATTAATAGACAAGTCTTAACAAAAATATGAAAGTAAGTGAATGTTCTCCCCGAAATGGAGGACTCACCAATAACAATCCTCAATCAACTATCTAGCCACGTAGATGGGGAGGATGAATAGGAGTTTTGATCCCTACATGGTTAGATCATGTAGGTAAAATGTATGTGTTAGTACGTGAAATGTACTAAGTATGCGGGGTATAATGCAACAAGGAACATAAGACATAATTAAATAATATGCATAATCATAACCAACATATATAGGCTCAATATGACATGAATGATCAATGCTTAGTCAAAACATACATAAAGAATCATCAAGTCACATGACATATCATTCATAGGTAGGAAAGGATCATAATTGACATGTTAGGCAAAGCGAGCTACTACTTGGAATCTCGATGTTCCCACCATACTAGACAAGTAGTGGTCTATTTGGCAAGGTAAACAAAACATTCACATTATGGCATGGCCTTTTTGGTATATGTCACCAAGTATCCTCACCTTATGACATGGCCTTTTTTGTAGGATTCACAAGATATCCTTACCTTACAGCATAGCCTTTTCAGTAGATTCAACAAATATTTTTACCTTACGATATAGCCTTTTTGGTAGGTACAAGCCCAAATAGGGAATAACCTATAGTGGCAAATAGTTTAGGGACAATGGGAGACAATCAAGGTCCTCTAGGTGCTAGGTCACAATCCCATGGAATAATTAAATCATAATCATGGTCCTAAAATACATAGTCTCAAATGATCATAATATCATAATGGAGTAGCTCATCAAAGACCATAACTCATAGCGTCAAAGATAGGGATTCATATCATCCATACCATTCAAACATTCTCATGAGTTCATAAAATGCATAATAGCCCTTTATAGATTCATAACATTCATGATTGGTCCTCCTTGTCATAAGACTTTTACATCATCGAAACTTATCACATAGAATGATTAAATCATGATGGGTATAAGTACATATGCTTAAAATCATGCAATTCAATGGTATAGAACATGGGAGGAGTAAATATCAATTTATTTTTAAAGTCATTCAAATCAACCAACATTGTAGTAGAAATCCCAATTTAGGTATCATGAAATCTAACTAAACTTCACAAGTTCTTTCATAAATTGTCATAGCATTATAGACTACATAGTTTTAGTATCATAAAATCCATCATTATATAAAACCCTAATCGGTATCCATGCATAATCAAATCAATACTTGAATAATTCAAACTTAAATTATTTTTATAATTCATAATATGAATTTCCCATAAATTATTCAATCTTAAAATCATGAAATTTGATTAAAAGGATGATTGAGCTCCATGGGTGAAAGAATTCCCATGAATGAAACCCACATACCTTAAACTTGAAATTCCTTGAAAGAAACTTGAGAAGGCTTGTGGGCTTCACTTGAATTTTTGAAATCCAAAGAGAGTTCTTGAGAGTCTTGAATTTAATTGAAGGATTTGATGAACATTGGAGAGGATTTAGAAGCGTTTTCAGGAGATTTAGGGCTTAAAATGGATGAACAATGAAGAATTGTCGTCTATAAGGGTGTTGAGTTATTACTCAATAGCTCTCAACTGAAACTGGAAAAAGTTTAGAATTTTTTTACCTATGATGAGCCAAGTCTGTGACACGAGCTTGTCGCAGTGTAGGTGATTTTCATGTGAAGTTCATTTTTTTGTTGTTTTGTCCAAGGAATGAGTTTGGGATATTTTCTTACCATGGGCGACCAAGTCCGCTACGCGAACTGGTCATGTACCCTACTAGATAAGCCTCGAATCACCTAAAAATTTATTTTTTGATACGGGTGACCTAAAAGTCGAAGACAATCCCTTTCCTATACAATTTTTCCTACTAAAAAAGAATACGAAGTCAAATTCGTGAAAGTATGCATAGATTTTATGATATTCAACAAATACACTATAGGGCATTTTCTAAGTCGCATGGGAGATGATACAATGAAAAAGGAGGAATAAATCCAAATAGGAGTCTACAGTAGAAATCTATGGTAAAGAAGGTAGGTATCTGTACCCAAAAAAAGGGAACTAAATAGGAGAGTCTATAGATATCGACACCTAACTGGGCTCCCATAAGCACAATTGGGACATTCATGCTCAATTTAAAATAACAACCCAAATGGACCCCAAAAGTCCATTGAATACGCAAAATACTACATTTAAGAGTCTAAGAGATAGAATTCCTAACTTTAAGTGAATTGCATAAACCAACACCTAAATAGACCAATAGTGACAAAGAAGGCCAAGGTTGAACCTCGAATCTAGATAATCTCCTTAAGAGGCCACACCTCGAATTTTGATGCTCTCAATAGAGGGGGTAACTATAATCTAGATTCCCATCGTGGAGGCCAAAACTCAAAACTAGATGATCATGGAAGATAAAACCAAGGTAATGAAGACTTTCAACTCTACACTATACTTGAGTACATCATAGGTCACCATTTACAACAAATACAAACACTACCAACTGGACATCATCTGACACTGATCTCAACTGAAAAAAGGGTGTAATATCGCTAAGTGGTATCTTATCTATGGGGGTAACAAGCTATGTATATAATCTTCACAAGTGCAAGGTTACTACCTAGTAAGGCCCAACTATCAGACTCTTGTCTGCTATAGCAAAATATAGGGATCTAAGATGGCTAAAACAACATCGGGGCATCTAAAGAAAGTTTTGGTTACTGTAAGCTAGGAAAACATGCTCCAAGTAATTATAAATAGTAATTTAATAACACATAAAGTATAAGTAAACAACAATAAGGAATATATGTTTTTAACAAATCGTAATTCTCAAATAAAGCCTAAAACATGATTTCTAATCTCCTAAGGTATATACAATAGCTATCCAGCCCGAATTCCATCAATTAGAACAAGTATTTATACATTCTAGTTTAATAAAAGATATCAAAACTCGTAGCATACGTGGAGGCCAATCATGCATTCTCTAACTCATTGTGCTGGAGCTTTCACTTTTCGAACTACCTCTTATCACTCCCACATTTTAAAAAATAGTATCACAACATCAATATGGTCATTTTGACACCAAAATCAGACGAAATGGGCACACACTAATTTTAACATCAAAAAGAGGAATATGGAACCATAAAAGGTCCCTAGAAGCTCCCAAAACATATATCCCAAAATGGGAAACAATTTAAGGCCCAAAACTACCGGAAATCAATCAGATAAGAAAACCCAAAATTTCCAAAAAGAATCAACAACGACAATAACTATTTTCCCAAATCTACCTCAAACAAAGAGTTTATTGCATCGTTCGACCATACCATGATGTTACCTCAAAACACTATACAATATAGCCTATTGAATCAAAAACTTTTAAGTAAAACTGCTCGAGGAATCACCTCTCCAAGTTGGAAATTAAAGTTGATCGCGATTGAAATTATTTGTAAAAGGACTTGAAAAGCATGACTATCACGATTGCGGTGAACTTATAATGACCCTCAAGGTCATTTTGCACTTACCATGTTATTTTCCACTATTAGAGCACTCTTATTGTGACCCTACGTTATATATGACCTACTGATACTAATAGCATAGTTGTCTGGTAGTTCATTAGGGAGTTGTGCCATTTATTTTTCTACCGGCCTTATACCTTAGAAATTTGAATCTTGCACAAAATGTTGGTAAATGGCTTCATAAAAGAATTCTGACAGTTCTATTAGCTTTAGAATGATCTCATTAGGCTAGAAGCATGGTCGGCATGAGAACTGAGATTTTCAATGTGTGTTTGTTGTCGAGTTTTGCATTTTAACCTTCTGAATTGGCCAATAGTTGACTTTGGAAAACATTCTTGTAAAGTAAGCCTAAATGAAAATTTTGATAACACAGTTAGTTCTAGAATAACCCTTCATTCGGTTATCGAGGCTTTCGAGCTCATTTCGAGCTCATTTCGAGCCCCTCCGTGGAAATTTGCTAAAAATAGTTGTGGGAGTGGGACCAATATTCATTCAAAATGACATCATATGATAATTTTGACTGCATCATTAGATTCAAAATATTGACTTCTGTAAGGTAGCCTAGTTGGTTTGTCCTGGATGAGTTCCAAATACCCTGTCGAGAATTTTAGAACTTGAAAATATAGTATTTTAGCTAGTTTTATGGTGTTGGTGACCCATACCTTTGTGAATGCAAGTCAGTGTCCATGATCATGGAGATTAAGTCTCTTTAACCTTCACGAATGTAGATAAGAGGTCGCAATTACAAAGGTCAGGTTCAAGTGACCCTCATGAATGCAGAGCCCTATCCGCGATCATGAAGGTACTCAAAATCGTCAACAAGGACTATAACATGATGTTTAACACTGGAAACACTTAAACTAAGTATCCCATAAACGTTCCATTCAATTCTACCTGAATTTACACTAACCAACTTAACTTGAAGAAAGGAAGCCATGGTATGTCTTGTTAGCTTATTCCATTATTAGTAGTATTGTTTTCCCATAGATTCTTTATTTTGGTTGATCATGTGAAGTTGTTGATATAGTGGTGGAAAGGTAGCTATTAGGGGCCTTAGTAGTTGAAGCATGTTTAGGTTCTTTCAGTATCTTGGGGTAATTGTGAGCATGTGTCGTTGTGGATCCTTTGTACCCTTGCTAGTTTTATTATTGATTACATACTATTATCTAGTGTACCATGTTAGCCTTAGTTTAAAATAAATAACTTTCTTTAGAATCCCCGACATTGCTCCAACGAGCTTAGATCCTTATAGATTGGTATATCAAACTAGAGTCTGTAGTTGGGCCTTAGAAGGTTATAACCATGCACTTGTGAAACCTGTTATCCATAATTTTTGACATGCTTTCCTAACTATTGTAGTACATTTATTCCCCATACGCCATGATCAATTTGTCTCAGTTTGAGTTAAAGATCGAATGGAGTTAATGAATCATTCATTATGGTGGTACCCCAAACTGTGTGTGTATAATTGAGGACTCGGTTCAGTATGGAACATAAGTCTTGATTATTACTAGGCCCCTGAGAAGAAAACATTTAATTAGCATATAGTTTGGACATTTATGTGAGAGTATCAGGATTTGAGGCCTCATTTTTACAGAAATTAGACAACCTAGGCATGGGGGTTCAAGGCTTCGCTTTTATGGAGTTATGATTTGCCTAGAGTATTAGGGTTATTATTTTTACAAAACTATCAGTATTATGGTATTCGGGTTTGGGCCAAATTTTCTATGAGATTACCAGTACCTCAGTATCAAGGTTCAAGGCCTCAATTTTATCGACTTATGATTACCCTTGTGTCAGGATTAAGGCCCCGCTAGTTCAGAGCTTTTGATCAGTTCGATTATTGGGGGGAAGTTCGATCCGTGATCCAATAGAGTCGTGGCCCCTACAATACTTTACTCTAGGAGAACTTTACCTCTTAACTACTTTAGTATAGATATTATGTGCACTTAGTGAGCAACTACTTTAGTATAGATACTATGTACACTTAGTGAGCTTATCGGGGTCCGCTCAGGTTTTACTTTAAATAGTGCATGTGCATCCCAGCCGAGTGTAGGTAGAGTAGATCCTAAGATTGTATGTCATGTACCAAGCCTAGGGACTAGGTGCAACATCGTGAATGGGGAATCCAAGGATACCCCAAACAAACCTCATAGTGCATATAAGGACATGCTTAGTTAAGAAGTGTGGATCATTTATCAACAAATAACGCTAAGGGAATTAGGGACTTAGGACGCACTCTATGGGGCAAGAGATAAGGGATTCCCATCATCTCAAGCACAACAAGTAGCTATAAAGGAAAGGAACACGGGACACACTCTAATGGGTATAGGGACTTAGAATGTTCACCGCCTTTTAATTATCATCACAAGCAACATGAAAACATAAGATAGGGACAAAGGGAAAGTCTTCATAGATACATAAGCATCGCATAGATCATAAATATTATGTCATCCTACAATACCTCTAGTCATAAGTGAGACGAGGTCCAAGACATGTTCAAGCCTCACCCTCAAAAGTAAATAACAAAAATAGCAATGTCTTAACAAAGGTAGACAGAAAATGGATGTTTCACTCGAAATGGAGGACTCACCACAAGTAAAGTCTACAAGAAATCATAGTAGCCACGAGAAGGTAGATGGATTAGGAGCTCCGGTCGATACCTACATGGTTTGATCATGAAGGCAAACAATATGTGTTATTTATTCGAATATAGTAAGTATGTGGGATGCAATGCAACAAGAAATTCAGAAGCTATAATAGTCAAGATGCATAATCATATACAAAGGAAATAAACTAAATATGACATGAATGACCAATGCCTTAATTAAAATATGCATAAGATAATAATAAGTTTATAACATAGCATAAATATGTGGGAAGAGACCTTAGCTGACACTTTAGATCATGCGATCCATTACATGGAATCCTGACATTGTCTCCACACCAAAAATGGAGTACTCTACTTCCCAAGGTAGACTAACCTCACCTTACGGGAACTCACCCATTTTAGAGTGTACTTCAAAAATGTCTAATGGGAACATACAATTTTTTGTTAATATATGACAAGGGCCTTACGGGAACTCCACTCATTTTGGTCATTATTTTGCATGTACCTTACGGGAACCCCATAAATTTTGTAAAATCATCCGATATGAGCTATATGGAGTCCATTAGTAAATCACAAAACTACGATGGCAACATAGTTAAGGGGCAATGGAAGTCTACCAAGGTCCTCTCGATGCTAAGTCAACATACCATGAAATATGTAAGTCATAATCATAATCATATCAGAAAAGAGCTTGTAAATCTTAATACCATAATAGGAGTAGCACATCAAAACCATAAAATCAAAGCAACATATAAGGGCTCCATAATCTTTAATAATTTTCCTAACATTTCCATGGAATCATAATATACTTGTTAGCCCTTAATCATTCATAATATTCATGACTCACATATCTTGGAATCAAACCTTTCATCAACATAAGATTTTTCATCATATAATCATAGTCCAAAATATGGTGGGTTTATGTATTGGTACTTAAAATCATGAAATTCAAGAGTATTGGACATGAATAAAGTACAACATGATCATTTGGAAACCATTTGAACAACCCACTTGCATCATAGTAAAACCCCTATTTAGGGCATTAACAAAACTATTTCAAAATCATTAAATATTCATAGTCTTTTATATATCATAACATGCATAGGTTAAGAGTCAGAAGGCATCTCATAAGATTACCCTTGATAGAAATTCATTCAATTCAAATCAAATATTGATAATTTTCAACCCAAATCATACATATACGAAGTAATAAGAAGTAATCATAAATAAATAAGTCTTGAAATCAAAGGTTTGATTGAAAAGGGTTTTCGACTCTATGGGTGGAAGGACCCATGGATGAAGAAATCAACATACCTTGAGGTCTTGAAGATGATGAAAGGATCTTGGGAGAATCTGGAAGATTGGTTCTTGATGGAGGAGTGTTGAAACCCTAGAAACTTTAGATAATTTGGTGGAGGAACATTGGAGAGTTTGGAGATGATTTTTAGGAGTTTTGAGAGTGATTTTAGGTCTAAAATGAAGTAATTTATGAGGATTCCCATATATAAGGGTTCAGGGATTTGTCTAGAATGTCCTCACTTAAAACTAGAATTTTTTAGAAAATTTTGTACTACGGTGAACCCTCTTCACAGTATGGACTTGTTTCCACATAGTTTATTTTTATGTGACATTCAATTTTCCCTTTTGTTGGCCCTGGGATGATTCTCGATCATTTTTACACTAAAATAGATCCTCTCCGCGACACAAAGAGGTCGCGAATACTCCCGAAGAAAGAAACAATCAAGGAAAGCCATTTTGAACTCTTCCCATACAACTTAGACATCTGCAACCCATTCAACCAACCATTGAGCACAATCTTTCAGTTGATAAATGACCAACTCGGCTCTTTATTCTGAGCTCACTCCTATTATTGTCAAAACCTTATTGAGTTCATCAATGAACTCTTAAGCATCTTCCTCCGCCTTTAAACCAAAGAACTCCGGAGGGTTCATCTGGTGAAATCCCTCACCTTAGAAGTCGGAGTACCCAAATTAACAGGATTAATCGGCCGGGCTTGGTTGGCCACAACTTGGGCCAACATAGACACCACATTCCTAAACTCGGCATGAGATACCTGTTCCTCTACAGGTGCCCGAGGGGATTGTTCCTCAAACTCGGGAGCTTGACGAGGGAAGGGAGCTCTTCTGGGAGGTATGTTCTAAAAGAGCAACAAGAACCTAGATTTTAGGGAAATCTCATAAATAGTACAAGGCACAACACACGGGATGATGAAGTGACAAGTTCCTAAAACATCATCATAGCCTCTCACTCATACGTATGGCACACATCAAACCCACTAACAAGACTCTAATTGACGTGGCATGTTGCATTCCGAGGATCATTTACAAACCTAGGGCTTTGATACTATCTTTGTCATGACCCGGAAGTGAGGCCTAGATGTGACATGGCAAAGGAGAACCCGAAAGATCTCAATCAAGCCATCATAGCATCATCACACACATCATCAGTTCAGAAACATGTAAATGTAATCACATAACACATAATTCTAGGGGATATGGGGGTTTGGACTCAAGCTATGGGGATGTTTCCGGGAATGGGATCAGCATGAATCACATAGCACAAAACAAGTATTTCTAAGGGGAAGGTAAGTGGGACTCAAGCAATAGGGGCACACTGGGGTCAACTAACTTTCCACATAACCACATTACAAACATTCACAAGCCCATAATAATAATCATAAGCATAATTGAAACATCATTTCCATAACATAATCCAAATAGTCATAACAACCCAAAATAAGCATAATACAACGTACAAAAGTATAGTATGTCCAACATTGCCTCTACATAGAAAGAGCGGGGCCTCGACATAGTTTGGGTCTCACCCTCAATACATGAAATAAGAAAGTAAACTAATACAAGGGAGAGGAAAATAGATATTGTTCTTGGACAAAGGGCTCATAACAAGCAAATAGCTTCAAGAGAATCACTCGTCGTGCAAAGGTAGATAGAGGTCATCACCGGTACCTATATGGTTAGAACATGTAGACAAGAGTATGGGTTAGCGTAATAAAGCATTAAGTATGCGGGCATGCAAATGCATATGCACATGAACCTACAACAACCTACATGGCAAGGGCACATATATAGAAGTGAATATAAGAAAGAACAATATATAAATATTCCATGATGGTCATGATGCATGAAATTCCATAATGCTTATAATATAGAGGGGATGGAACTATAATCGAAATCCAAATCCATGTGAGCTACAACGTGAACTTGCCCAATGAGGCTTCCCAATGGATCAGAGAAGATTACTTGCCAAAGGTAATCTACACCACACCTTGTGAACTTCTCATATCGGTGTGATGGCCACCTTCCTTACAGGTCTCCCATTTCGGAAGGGTTTACATAACATAGCATACCATGTCATATCAAAGCATACCTTACGGGTCTCCCATTTTGGTAGTACCTACATTGGCACACAGTTTCAGGAAAGGAGTGAGACCCTTGGGGATAGCGCACTTACTACTCCAATCCTTCTCGGTACTAAGTCATCATCCCACAAGAATACATATACAAATACATGCTTTTAAAATGGAAACTTGACACTTGAACATCAAACCATGCATACTTGGGCTTAGAAGCCAATAGTACTTTCAATACTCTTATGTATACTTAACAAGAATCAAACATATATCATAGTCATGCATCATGGGCTAAAAAGCAAAACACACTTTTATGTAAAATTTAATGCATAAGAGTAGCTCCATACTTTTCATACGTATCATATCATATTGTTGTAAACACCCATGTTGCTCAAAGAGCCATATCATAGACTTAGTGTGATCACAACTTAGTCAGATCCTATACTTGTTCAAAATCATAGTCATAAACATGTTTGGGACTTAGCCCACATCAAAACTTTCATAAAAAATCCATGATCATGCGTGCAAATGTCATGAGGAACAATGACAATAGCATGGATACTATAATTCATACTCTAATTTCACATCAAGAGTAATTCATAAGAAATTCAAGTTAAATCAACCTTCAAATCATCATTTAAAAACTACCCATGCATAGTTCAAGAGTAAAGAAAACATGCATAACTTGGTCATCATCAAAACCATTGAATCTTCATATAATTCAAACTTAATTCATCTTAATATCACCTAATTTCTATAGCACATAATCCCAATCAATTAAATACTTCAAAATATAAAGAACCTAACCTTAAAGAAAACTTAAAATCAAAATTTAAAGAGAAGAGTTCTTGGGTCTTCATGGATGAAAAGGAATCCATGAATCAAACCCACATACCTTGAAATTAACCAAGAGAATTGAAGAATTTCACAAAAAGGATGATATTCCCCAAATTTCTTCAAGCATTCATCAATGGAGGTCAAGAGTATTGAGAAAATTTCAAAATGGATTGAAGAGTGTTAGAATAGATGAAAAGGGTTTAGGGTTTGATTTGGGGGGTTTAGGAGACCTTAGAAAGCCTAAAAGAGGCATAGGATCGAATTAAATTATGAATTAACCATTAATAAAATGGACTAATTAACTGAAATAGTGTCACACGAAAGGCTATAGTGGATGTCCAATGGTACACAGTCCATGTACTGGACCGTGAGGCAACACTTGATCTCGTCTTAGGCTTGAACTCTCAAGGGACTTTCTGGATCACTTCACGGGGGGTCCCATAAACCATGTAGCTGCACACGGACTGTGTACTTAGTTCGGATTCCAGCCCCAAAACCTTTCCAACTCTCTGCCCCACTCCACGGGAACTCCCAAGGCCCGTGAAGGGTCTCACGGACCGTGGGGTGGTCCGTGGGACTTGACTTGGTCCATGGACTGGACCCTAACCTCCAGAAGCTTACTGGACCACCACTCGAGCACCCCCATAGACTGTGGACCACCACGGTCCGTGGTCCAACCCTTAGCCCATTTCCAGAACCTTGTTTCCAGCATCCTTCCAATTACGAGCAATCTCACTGTTTTGTCCATAACTTACTCATACGAACTCCTAATTGAGTGAAACCAGTTGCGTTGCGAAGATAACTCCAAGAGCTTCAATTCTATACATAGCATCTCACACAGTTCATCCCGTACCAAAAGTTATGATCTTTCAAAGTACACTACCCAACCAGCTTCACAATCTCACTAAACGGTCCGTTTTAAATCCGGCCACTTAAGTACATCTCATGGCTACCAAAATTCAACCACGATCAGTTTAACACTATCCTTGACCAACCATTACGAATTTCAAAAATATTCGGATCGTTACGCCCTAGGCCAAGAAATTTGTTGCCTTATTCAAAACGACCACCTTCACCACCCCTAGCACCTTGGAATCCACTTTTATAATGAGCCCTCTTACACTATCCACTCTTTATCTTTCTAAGCTTCTCACTCTCAAATTGCTGGACATATGTCATGAGTCGATGTATGTACATCTCCCTTAGTAGCATGGAAGTGTGGAACTTTTCATAGACTATGTCCAACACTCCCGACATACTTTTTTCATTCTTGCCTTAGGATTGGAAACCAAGCGAGGAGCATTGTTTGAGAGCTTATTAAATTAAACGGAGTAATTCCTCACACTAATGGAGCCTTGTTTGAGGTTGATAAATTCCATCATCTTTGCCTCCCTTAGTTCCATAGGGATGAAGTAGCCAAGGAAGGCGACTTTCGATTCATCCAGTGGAATAGGCTCATCATCCACCCTCTCCATCTTTCTTTGGGTGAACCATATTTGTGCAAGGCCCTTGAGTTTATAGGTCACAGGTTTCACTTTCTCCTCAGAGCTTACCCCCATGAAAGTTATGACCTTGTACACTTCATCGATAAATTCTTAAGGATCTTCCTCCACTTTAGAGCGATAAAACTCGAAAGGGTTCATTCTAGTAAAGTCCCACACTTTTGAGGACAAAGTAGGAGCATGAGGAGCTTGGCCTCCTTGGTTAATTTGGTTGGTCACTTCTTGAGCCAACAAGGAGAAGATTCTGATATTTTTCTTAACTAAACCCATTTTCTAGGGGAGCATGAGCGTCCAGAGGGGCTTGGTCCTCCTCGAGAATAGGAAATCTTGGTGGAATCCTTCTTGTTGCCATTATCTAGAAGTTCAAAAGGGAAACCATTAGAGACAAGAAGTCTTAATTATGTTTTGAAGTAAGACATAGATTATGAAGAAGTGAGTCATTTCCTAAACACCTCATAGCCTTCTCAAATTCACTCCACTCGGTAGGCTCAGAATCCTCACCTAGACCCTTTTCCCATTGGTTGTACCAAATATTTGCGACATCCTTGAGTTGGTAAGAGGCAAGTTCAACTCCCTTAATCTCAGTCGCATGCATGGCTTTCAGAACTTTCTACATCTCATCAATGAAGTTCTAGGGGTCTTCCTTGACCTTAGACCTTGTGAATATTGGTGGGTTCATCCTCAAGAAATATCTAAGTCTGGTTGCAGCAGTGGGCTCATGGGAGCTAAAACTAGGAGCCAGTGAACCTCAATTCCCACTCTGGGTAGCTACCAACTGGGTGATCATAGTAATAGCTCCTCTAAAATCAGTCTCTGTAGTAAGAGCAGGAAAAGCAGTAGGTACCTGTGGAACCTCGGTGGCTCTATCTAGTCTGCCTAAACCCCTCGTCTCTATCTGAGTAGGAACCTCTAAAAAGAGATTCTCAGTGTTAGAGGTTGAAGCATCTCTTTGGGTGGTGGTATGCTTAAAAGGCATGATCTGCAAACGCATAATGCACGAATTAGAAAAGGGCCTTATAGAGTTAAACTCTATCACACTAACTCAAAATACAAGAAAGTGTAACAATTCCTAATGTCCTATAGCCTCCTTCTTATAAAGTATATTGTACAACACACCCATAAACAAGACTCTACTAGACACGGCTTCATAGACTCCCTAGGACACTTGAACTCTTTTCCCTGATACCAAGTTCATCACACCCCAGGAGGGTATCCTTGGTATTGTCGGCACTTGAAGAACCATTGTTGATTCCCTAAGAGAATCACCTAGGCTCATTCTCTCATCACACTCAACAACAAAAAACGATACTCAAGTAAAAGTCAAGAATAAATCAATTGACTGAATCCTCATATCAATAAAAGTTTCCATTGAACAAAGTTGGAAAATAAAATAACAATCAACATCTTCCGCTCAATGTCTATGAAGCCTCTATCCAATCTAGAAGGTGCCAAGACAAGCCTCGGGCTACCTCAACAAAAATAATACTAATACTCAAATGAAAAAAAGACTCCTTTGAATAGCAAGGAGGACTCACCAAGTCGGAAAGCAAGATCTAAACTTCAACGATGTGCCTACTGAAGACCTCTATCACCTATATCTGCATCATTAACGATGCAGGCCAAAATAGATATCAGTACACGAAATATACTAGTATGTAAATTGACTCAATAAAATAGTAAAGCTCAGACACAAACTAATCAACTCAGCTCAACAATCACTAACTTAACTCAAGAAATATGCAAGTTTAAGAATAAAATCGTGCTTTGAAAATAGACTCAGTGTTATGCAACTCATTCTAAAACATTATATGCTCTATCAAGTGTTGCTTGGGAGTTTCTCTTAATCGACATCCAATCCCACCACCTTTAATTTGGTGATGCATAACGAAGGCAGCGGCGTTGCCACGCCCGTCCAATACTTGCCAAGGTAAGGATGATCAAACCTCTCTTGGATCCAAAGTAAATGTCCATCTTTTTGGGACATGAGTGGCTCGAATTAGCAGTGCAACTATTTTACACCGACAATGTAGTTTATGGGTTAGAGTAGTTATCTACTCACTCTCAAATTGGTGCTCAATACTCCTCCCATGACTAAAATATTCTCATGCCAATTAACTAAATCTCGTCTCTTTATATTTTCGCCAATCAAACTCAACTCAATCAGTCAACAATTTAGCCAATTAGGATCATCAATCATGCACGCAATCAAAACTCAAACTCAAACTCAAACAGTCATTTAGACTCCAACAAACCATATCCATCACATAAACACGTAAGATACTTATATATGCATATAGTCAAGTAATTATACTCCTCATGCTTATGATACTCTTACTTAGGCATTCACAATCACAATCTCAGTTTCGTTGAATGCACAGATTTCATAGAATGATACAATTTAGGACTCATAATGTAAAGCATAGGTTAATACCTCAATTTCATATAAATAGCATGCAATTCTATCAATTCATTCCTATATACTCATGAGAACTCGAAACAAACACAAACAACTCAAAGATTAGGATAATAGGATTTTCAATACTTAATTTTCATTCACAATTTTGACTCAAATAGATGAAGGGGTGCGTGGATAAACTACATATGACACTGTAAGCATCCTGACATACTTGAAATTTCGAAGAACAATTAACTCTCAGACAATCTCCACTCGTGTTCTTGAAACCCTAGCTTTTTTCTCTCCTCAATGCTCTCAAGATTTTTTAAGTGTAGAATAAATAATATTACCTTTAGCGTACTGATAAGGGGTCCAAAATAAGTCCAAAACATCATGGATTTTAATTAAAAAGGATAGGAAAAGATGAAAGTACTCTTCTTAAAATTTCCAAATGGAACCACGAAATCATGTTTATGGGTTGTGGTTACACTTACGAGTCGTAAGTGGCGTCTCGTGGATTGGAGGTGCCCAAAAATAGGATTACGTGAAATTAGGACTGGGATCTATGAAACCCCTTTCTACGGGCCATCTTGTTAATGGTGGTTCAGTATCCAAAAAGTTGATTTTTTGAAATATCAACCCATAAAACCCATTCTACGGCTTGTGGATTGATGTACGGTCTGTAGAAAGACTTGTACATTAGGCTCTGGCTTAGGAAAAGTTTTCTAGGTCATATGGAAAACTACTAGGTCCCATCTACGGGTCATAGATGACCCTTCGTGGTTTCTTTCAGTGACTTTTCTAAGTCATTTTCTCAGTTTCTCCTGTGCATTTACACCAAACCAGGTGGAATTAATTTAGGGGTGTTACTAGCTCAAACAAAAACTCATCATTCCTCTTAAGATTATTCTTCCCCTTTCACATCTTCTTTCTGCCATCTAGTCTAATGTTGGCGGTGATAGAGGCAATAATGTCTCTCTCGATTGTCATTCCCTTCGTATCAACCTTTGCTCTGACACGGGCTTAAACTTCTACTAAGCACATCATGTGATACTTGGCAACTTGTTCACGAATCTTTCATGATCTTACTACCTCAAGTAAACCTTTTCGACACTAGATCGCAAAGTGAATGCATAGCTAGAGAAAAACACAAGAGAATTGCTTAAGAAAGCTTTGTATTACTCAAGGCGTAGAAGATTTGGTTTATTTTTCTTAACGATTTTACAAATGGATTCCTCTTTAGTTATACTACTTACTTAAGGGCTAATATGTAATAATACTTATTGAATAAGTCTGTACATATTTACAAATTATTCATTTTTTTAGAATTCTCTACATAGCCAGAAGATTCTGAGGACCATCTATGCAAATTCATGGAATTCTAAAGTCTTCCCAGGAAATTTTTCTTATATCTCTACAATAATCTACAAGAACTGGTTTTTTCAATGGAAGCCCTCCACATGGGCAACTTTGTGCCTTGTGAAATTTGTATGGTGCTTATGTGGTGTGATGATGTGATGGGTCATCACATAAGGCTGAAATTAATAGGCTTAAGCAAGTCTCTAAACCTTCTTTTTTTTGCAAAAAGATAATCTTAAAGGTTTGTTAAATCAGAGTTTTTAAAGTGTCAAAACAAACATTATAATTTTATTTATTGAATTCAAATTTATTAAAGCATTTCTGATTTTTGAAAGATAAAAGTAACGAGGATTTGGAAATGACAAACTAGAAATTTCAAATAAAATTTGCATGTCTTTTACAAATCTAAAACTCACTTTAATTGAATACCAAAGACTTAAATTAATTTTGCATCCACCGGTGATGCAAACCAGTTTTAGTCTTTATTATACAATTCTATTTTTTTAAACGAATGACATTTATTAAAAATGAAAGCTAATTATCAAGAAGCTAAGAAAATTAATTGCAACGTCATAGCATAATTTGTTCATTTGGGTCAATATAAAGTAACATATCACTCTGATTATATATATATATATATATATATATATATATATAATAAAAGAAAATAGAGAAATTTTTAAAATGACTAATCATTTGGGCATAATTAGAAATATATGCTATAATTTACAGATTTACAATTCATAGCCATTGTTTCAGATGCTAAAAAAAAAGACCGTCTATCTCCTCAATCTCTCTCGCATCTCTTCCCGTCTATCTCTCGCTCTCACTCTCCTCACTATCCCCGCCCCCTCTCTCTCTCTCACTCTCTCTCTCTATCATTTCCTCTTTGTATTTTCTACATTGCATAGTTCTTTTTATTTTGTATTTCCAGCCTTCTCTTTTTGAATTTCTATATTTGTTTTAGGTATCAGATGACTGTATTTATTGTACTCATATGTGCCTTTAGATTGTATTCCCTTTCCCCTACCCTCTACCCCTACCCCCATCCCCACCCCTTCATCTCTTTGTATGTATTTCCACCTCTCTTTCTATATTTGTATATTTTTGAAGTGTCAAATAATTGTATTTATTATATTCATACTTGAATTTAGGCTATATTCTTTGATTCCATCCCTCTCTCTCTCTTTTAATATTTTAGGTGTCAAACAATTGTATTTTTTTAATTCATACGTGCATTTAAGCTATATTATGTATTTTTACCTCTTTCTATACATTTCAATATTTTTTGAGATGCCAAGCAATCTTATTTATTCTAATTCATAAGTGCATTTAGGTTGTATTAGAAATTATGATCCGCGTGTATAGAAAGATACAAAAAATAAAATATACAAAGTATTGTATTCATTCATTCTAATTGCACTTGTATCCATTTGTGCATTTAGTTTGTAATGTTGAATACCGTTTGCGTGTATGTAACAATACAAACAACAAAAATATATGACATTATATTCATTTAGTCATATTTCACTTATATTTGTTTCCTCTTGTATAACTTGTATTTATTCTCTCTTATATCATTACATTGTATTCATGCACATATTTCACTTGTATTCATTTAATGTCTTTTTTGTATTTTGAGTTTTAAAAAATTTATATTTTGTGTCTTTTTACGAGAATAGTTCTCTCATCCAGAGCCAGTGGTGCTCCTACACCAACATATCCCTTAATTGGAGCCAAAAGAAAATACTTGATTTTAGGCCTTTATACACTGGTCATGACCGATTTTATTCCTAAACAAGTCAAGAAACGAAAGGCCCTTCTACTTGAAAAAGTGAAGTAGAATTATTAAATTAATATTTGTAAGGGTAGTTTAGTAGGAGGTATTATGAGAAATAATCCATGTATTATGTATGTTATTATTTAATATTATTTTTTAAGTTGAGTGATTTATTAATACAAAGACACAATTGAGTGATTTTATTGATACAAATAAAGTTCAATGACTATGATAGAAAAATTTTCAAATTTGAGTGACCATTTAAGATATTAACTCCATATTAAAACTACAACCCACAATTTTTTATAGGTAAATATAGATGGTTTATTCATTTTTATAATTGTTTACGTTCTTTTCAATTTTAAAAGTAGATGGTCTATCTTTATTAAATTGAAAATTGTCATTTTATGAGTGATTAATGTATTAAAATCATAATTATTTATCCGCAAATAATTTAAGTGACAAAATAGCAAACATGGCAACAAAATTATTGTTCTTCAAACTAGTTAGAAGCCACAACAAAAAAATCCACTTTGACTCAATTGCATAAAATAAAAAATTCCATAATAATTCAAGGATATAATTAGAAAGAATGTTTTTGTAGAGTTTTAAAGCAAGCACAAGATTAGATGGGAAACAATGAACCAAACACTTAATAAAAAATAATCTATGCATTACTCCATGTGTTACTAATTCTTGCATTACTAATCTCTACTTTACTAATCCCTTCGTTATTATCTTTGTACCAAATGACCCTTTAAAGTGTAACTATATATACTAAATACATAGCACATGTTGTTATAAAAAGGAAAAACGCATAAATTCCCACCCCACTCCCAAACGTGTTTTGAAAAGTCAGCTATGCATTTAAACTATCACCACGACCTATTACACACTTTTGCTGTTTAAAAATGAATTTAATATCATCCTAAGACAGTAACAGTGGCGCAGTATGTAGTTTATTACACTCGTTGCTATGTAAAAAATTGTGACTTTTCATATATATTTTTATTTTTTCTTTGTTGATTATTTTTTCTTTATTAACTATATTTTATACTAATTAATAATTAAATTCTCTAGTAATCATATTTTTTTCATCACTAAATCCCACCAACATCATCTCTAATCTTACCGGAAAAATCATTATGAATATATATCACAATTTTCTTCATCTTTTCTAGCAAAGAACAACCAACCCATCACCACCTTAAATACACCTTCACAATGACATTCCCTCTTCTTTTCCAATGAACCAGTGGCCACCATATAGCCACGAAACATGAAACAAACATCTAAACAGTCACCTAAACCATCACAAAACAGGCACCCAAAACTCCAAATCAGTCACTGGTGACAAATACAAAAAAATAATTCCCTTACCGTTTTCGATTTTAATCTGTTTTATCAGGAAAAATTAAAATTGACTATATTAAATAAGAAGCCAAACATTAAAACTATGAACATCTCAAGAAAATCCATTGAATCAGACTCAAACATAAAAATTCAATTCATAATTTGAAACCTAACACTCTAAGATTTAAAAAATTTCCAGAAATTGGGAAGCTTCTAGGGATGAGGAAAATGATTCTTTTGTAAAAACGTTTGTTGCATAGCAAAAGAAAAAGAAAAAATGGATTGATTTATTCAAAGTTCAACCAAAGAATGAAGAAGAGGAGGATAATGGGTGGCGTGCGA
>JBCEWC010001212.1:0-43246 GCA_038996855.1 Solanum aculeatissimum
ACTTGCTAGTGGTGAGCCCTATTGTTCAAGGGCAATAGCCACCGTCTATCTACCTCTTTACTTTCATGTATTTACTTCCTCTTGACTTGAGGGTGAGCCTCAAACTTGTCGAGGCCCCACTCATCTATGTAGAGGCATTGTTGGACAAATCTATACTTTTGTACGTTTTGGCTTGTATGTTGAACATTTACTTATATAATATGATGTTACTTATCTTGGATTATGATCATGTTCTCATGTTATGCTATTGACTTGAATGATGGATATTGTGGATGGCTATGTGCTTATATGGAAAGTCCCATGATCTCGGTGTGCCCTATAGTGAAATCCTATTACCCCTTGTCCTTAGATATTATTGCTATATGTTATGCGCAAACATGATTGTCCCATTCCCGATATTGTCCCCATAGCTTGAGTCCTAAGTCCCGAATCCCTTAGAGCTTATGTGTTTAGCTTTCGCATTTCCAAACCAATGATAAGTGTAATGATGCTATGATGGCTTGATCGAGGGTCTTCGGGTCCTTTTTCGCCATGTCACATCTAGGCCCCCTATCCGGGTCGTGACAGGCCATTTGGGTTAGGATTATTATAGGACTTTCTTGGCTTATAACGTAGGCTCAAGGGGCTTCGGTGTGATGTTTTGTGAGTATAGTGACTAAAGGCCATCTTTGATATTGTGTTTTCTATACATTTTCCCTACCAACTCTGGTATTTTCAACTCATTCTCCCCTTCTCCTATTTTAAGCTTTTTTGGGTCCTTTATTCTAGTTCTTAGCTCATTGCCTTTTTATTTTTCACATTCTTTTACATTTTAGCTCATTGTTAAAACATCTTTTCTGATACCCATATCACATTTTCTCCTTTTTTATGTATCACTAGCTTCCACCTTATTTATTTTGATCTCCCTTACACTAGACACCCTCAACTTAGGCATTTGGCCTTAGTTGAAGTGCACAATATCCAACCTACGAACCAGGACGACTTTTGGTAACCACCCTTAACTTAGGATTTTTGCCTCAGTCAAGGTGCACAATGTTCAAGGAAGGACCAGGGCCAATTTTTAGGATTTCACAATCAACAAGGCTTGGTTACATAGGTGTTTACAAAGAAAAGGGTATTTGCATAGATCAAATATTTGAATCAAGGGATACATCAAGCGTTTGGTTGGTTATTTAGGCTAAGTAGACTAATATGAACAATGGCCTAAGATTCTTTCCTAACCAAGTAGCCTACAGTCTAAGTCAGTGTAACAGGGCAAGTTCTGAATTGAAACACAATATGAGAATCATGTAAATAAGCTAACACACATGGTACTGATTACATTATTAACTTAGACTCTCAAATCATGCTTTTATATCAAAATTACACCTCACTTGTCAGAATAAGCACTGGCAAACAATTAAACATGCATGGTTGCTATCAAGATTAACTATCAACAAATATTTTCTAGTAGGTATCATTTTTTATTGAAAACAAACATCATGCAATAGACATCAGTACTATATGCTACTAATACAACTTATACATCCTAAACATGCCGGTTCAATAGAAATTAAATGTCCTCAGGGAAAAAGAACATAGGCAAGAAAACCCTTCGGATTCAAAAATTGGGATAGTTATAGGTCATAGCTACTCAGACTTCATTGAGGCCTGTAACTACACACACCCCATTGAAAAAGATGTCCATTGTCCCCAACGCATAGAAACTATCAAAATAAAGAACAGGGGTAAAAAAGAAAACATACCAGGGCACCTAAATGCCTCTCTGCTTAGGTAGCCTCCCGAGTAGCGCCTGATTTAATGTCACGGCATGACTTGGTCTACTTGATTACTTAGACGTCATCAAGTTCACATGCCTCTACTGTCTTAACTTCTTCAGCATTGCCAAGATATAGTTTGACTCTTTGGTCGTTTACTTTAAATGTTGCGCCATTTCTTTTCTCCAACTCGATGGCTCTATGGTCGAAGACATGTGACACTTTAAAAGGTCCAAACCATCTCAATTTGAGTTTTCTAGGGAACAACCTTAATCTAGAGTTGTATAACAACACATAATCTTCTGGTGCAAATTGGCAATTTTTTATGTGATGATTATGCTGCAGTTTCATTTGTTGCTTATAAAAGACTGAACTCTCATATGCCTTTAAGTGGAATTTATCCCGCTCATTTAATAGGTTCAGCCTTGATATTGCCATATATTTTCATTCTAGATTCAACTTTTTGAGCGCCCACGTTGTCTTGTGTTCAAGCTCCACGGACAAATGACAGGCTTTACCAAAGACTAGTTGGTAAGGGGACTGATGTCGCTTAAGCCATACCTCTTTTTTTAGGTAAAGCGATCACTATCAAGTAAATAACCTAACCAAGGTTAGGGTCAATCCCTCAGGGAATATGATAGACTCTAGAATAGTTCAATTATAAATTACGGTGATTAACCTACTTATCTCCCAACAAAAAAGAGGGGGGTTGTAAATTAAAACTAACAAAGAAAACTAAACTAATGCAAGTGATGTGTAACCAGTAGAAGAGCTAACTAGGGTGATGTGTTCCCCAAGATTCCCTAACTCAGTATTATCGAATAATTACAATCTATTCCAGTGTGTAGATGTAGGACAGTAAGTTAAGTTTACCTAAACCTTTGATCCAGCGTATAGGTAAATTTTATCATAGAACTTGATTCGTCCCCACAATGTGAAGAGGAATACATCCTTACACACCTTCCAAGAATTATAGGATATTCGATTTTACCTCATTAGTTTTTCATGGTCCCACAATCCTAGTTGTAGATTTACCTACTCATGATCAGTGTAGATGCAAGAATTATGAAGTAGAATAACATAATTTAGCACTTACACAAAGGAATTGATGAAAAGGAAATCCAACTCTTCAAATAGAAATCAAAATACAAATCAAGAACACCAAAAGTTGTTTTTCACTCTCTAAAACTACTAAAAACTATGAGCTAATACGAAATCTCTGAAAACTTAATGAAAAATAACCTAAAAACCTATTTATAATGTCTAAAATACAAAATCAACATGGAATAGGAAAACTTTGTCGGCATACTCCACGGGCAAGTTCACGACTCGTACTCAAATCCAGAGCTCGTGTGTCGAGGTTGTGGTATTCAACTTAGATCTGGAGATATCTTATATGAGACGTTTCCATGGGCCATGTAACATTTTACGGCCCTTGAAAGGTTTCATCTGATGGAATTTCAGAACTTCTCCCCTTTCTGATCCTCAGGGCACGATTGTACTCTACGACTCGTGAATTGATCGATGACTCATCTATATGCTCATAGAGTCACATTCAAAAAATTCACCCTTCACTAGAAATTGCTACAACTTCTCATCTATGGCTCGTGAACTATTCCACAACCTATGAAGGGTTCTGTGGTTCACCAAAAACTACTGCTTCAGCATACTTTTCCCAAAAACTATGCCAACACTAAAATCCTGCAAAACAAACACAAAAACACATCAAATCTACTAACATCATTTAAGAACACACAAAATTTTAAGTTTTAAGCATCAGAAGTGTTGCATTTCAGTAGCACATCAACACCCTCAACTTAAAATTATTGTTTATCCTCAAATGACGGACTCAATCTACATAAGCAGTATAGAGACACACAAACCTCAACCTAATGGCACATATTTCACCAAATCAAGCACAAATACCCTCACCGCTTTCAAATACATATTTGATAGCTGTCAGGCAAACCAATATAGACCAATATATCCAATAGTGAAACTATGATAAGTTATATAACCATAAATAAGCAACAATCACAGTCTTAGTCGAATATTAACAATGTCATGTAAGTGCCCTCACAAAAAGAAGTCTCATTCCTCACTCCAAATGATATTTTCAAATTCAGTGCTTAAGACAATACTACAATACTCACTCTCACAAATAATATTCAAATACTATGACTTATACCATAGGTTTGCCTCTATACTCACAACTAATACCTTCGACTAGTTGGATTAGGATCACTTTAGGACTTTCTAGGCTTGTAACGTAGGCTCAGGGGATTTGGTGTGATGTTTTAGAAATATAGTGACTAATGACCCTCCTTGACACTATTTTCTACACTTTTTCCCTACCAACCTATCCTTTTTTTCATTCCCTCTTTTTTTTCCCTTTTTAAGCCTTTTAGGGTGCTTTATTCTCTTCTTTTTTTTGGCACAATGCCTTTATTTTTCAAAGTCTTTTTCTTCTTAGCACACTGACTAGGCACGTTTTCATTTTTCTCACACCTTTTAGCACATTTTCTTCCCCTTTTTTGTATCACTAGTTTCCCTCTCATTTCATGATTTTTCTATCACCAACCACCCTTAACTTAGGCTTTTGACTTGAGTTGAGGAGCACAATATCAATCCTCGGAACCAAGGCCACTTTTGGTAGCCACCCTCAACTTACGTTTTCTTACTTTAGTCGAGGTGCACAATGTTCAAGGAAGGACTAGAGCCAATTTTAGGACTTATCATTTATCAAGGCAAGGTTACTTGGGTATTTTCAAATAAAGAGGTTTATGTCAGGCTCAAACACGGGGATCAAGGGATATATATCACATTTGGTCAGTTATTTAGGCTAAGTGGACTAT
Organism: Solanum aculeatissimum; assembly: GCA_038996855.1. Lineage (NCBI taxonomy): Eukaryota > Viridiplantae > Streptophyta > Magnoliopsida > Solanales > Solanaceae > Solanum > Solanum aculeatissimum. Next base: position 4,613 of record JBCEWC010001212.1, read on the forward strand.
TAAGAATAATAACCTAAGATCATTTCCTAACCAACTCATCTACGGTCTAAGTCAGAGTAACAGGGCAAGTTCTGAATTGAAATATAGTATATGAATCATACAATTGAAGCTCACTCACTCATGGCACTGTTACATATCAACACAGACTATTCCGATCATGTTTGTTATCATAACTATGTCAAACTTATTAGAACAAGCACTGTCAAACAATTAATCATACATGGTTGCTTTCAAGACTAACTAATCAAATTTTTTGGTGGGTATCATTTTATTAATAAAAAACAATCATATGATATTGGAATCAGTACTATATGCTACTAAAACTACCTAAACATCCTAAATATATTGGTTCAATAGGAAGTAAATATCTTCAGGAAAAAAGAACACAGACAAATAAATCCTTTGGAAATAAAAAATTGGGATAGTTATACGCCAAGGTTACTCAGACTTCACTGAGGCCTATAACTACCCACACCCCATCGAAAAACATGTGCATTGTCCCTAATGCACACAAAATACAAAAATAAAGCTCAGGGGTCAAAAGAAACATACTTGGGCGCCTAAGTGCCTCTCTCTGTCTGAGGTTGTCCACCCTCCACATCCTTGGTGGACTCCTCGACTCTAGGAGCATATCCTGAGGGTCCAGCACCCCTCACTCTCTCAAACTTATAAGCTATGGTATCTCCTCATCCTGCCTCAATCTCAAATGGGCAAGCTCGAGTTCTTGCTCCTCTGTTAGCCCCGTCTCAAATCGCACAGTATTAGAGTCATCCGTGTAGGGCCTCTTCTCGAGGGAAGGTAGTGGTGGCTCCTTTGGAGTGAATAAATCTACCATCGTCTCAACAGGCACAACTAGTGGGATCTCAAATGGTGTAGCCAGTGTTACAGTCATCTAGGCCAAAGTTGTTGAATCTCCATCTGGACAACCATCATGTCAATAGGTCTCGCTGTGTTGAGGCTCTGTTGGATCTGCCTCTCAAATGCATCTGTGCGGGGGACCATGGATCTAAGTCGGTCCTGAATACGTACGATCATGAATGCCCAATGCATCTCTCTGTCTCAGAAAGAACCTGGTGGACCTAGGTCCTCAACTGCTGCAATAATTGAGTCATTTGTGACTCAGTGCGGGCCTATCACTGCACCAGGGCCTGTAGTGATGCCGCAGACATGAATGTCATACCTATAGGTGTTGATGGAGTTAGTGAAGCCTCTGGGGCAGGAATATCAGTAGTGGGCCCTCTCTCCACATCTATCTTAGCCTGTGTGGGCCATCAACAATAGGTACAACAATTGTAGTGGTGGTAAAAGACTCAGGTATTGGCACTAGGGCGAACAACTCTGGCATAGGAATTAGTGCTCGCGGTGCCTATCAAAGTGTCACTGGGTTATCCTCAGCCTTTATCAAGCTGACATCTAAATTCCTCTGAACCTCTACCTTCACATCCACATGGTGAAGAATCTCCACCCCCGCCACTAAGCATAGCCGGTAGATAAGACATGGGAAGGGGATGGTCATAGACCTCTACAGGGTCGCCTCATTAATCGTTGTGGTGATCAACTCGGCCCAATCAATATCATAGCCAGCCACAATGCTGGCAACTAGCACTGCACGGTCTAGCATCGAAGTATTATTTGTAAGCGTCAGTCGGATCCGTGATCTAACAATCGCCCACCAAATTTTGGCAGGAAAACTGAGGAAAGCATTCACTATAGGCTCTTCCAATATAGCTATCCATGCAGTGTCGGGTCCATCTGCTACGATCTAATTGGCAACCCATCTCATAAGTTCGGTTCGTCGATCCAGATCCCTCATCATCCCAAGTCTCTAGTATGCCCCACTTTCTGATCAAACTCTACTGTAGACCTGGGAGCTGAGAACTTGGGCACAAATAGCATCTGATGGATGATGGTCTCAGAAATATCCACCTTCCGCCCTCTCACCATCACATGAGTCAGTCTGGGCTAAGTGAGAGGCTTCTTCCCCTTGGGAAGAACACTGAGTACCATGGTAGTGTAGGAGGCAAAGAACTCTCTGATCATCACTAGAATGTACTTCCCTGACGGCTCTGCCAGCCACTGGAGCCTGTATTGAGCAATAGTTTCCTCGAGTCCTGGGACACTGTCGAGTCCAGTAGTGATGACATGTGACTCCTCAAAGATAGAATGAGTTGGTCGGCCTTACTCGTTCTACTAAATATTCTCTACATAGATGGCACACATGCCCTCGACACATCCCAGTTGGATCGTGCATCTAGTGGTGAGGCTGGTGCTCGAGGGGCCGAAGAAGAAGCAAAGTCTGACCCCGCCTCAAGTCCAAACCTGGGCCCTCTCTCGGAAGAGGTCATCTATACTGAGTTGGCCTTGTCACCTCCCTCATCAGACTGGGGAGGCCGGACCATAATTGCCTATATCTGGGCCTAACTGGTGGTGGCCCATGTCTATCGTGGCTCGACGTCCAAATCTGGATGGATGTCAAGCTTCTCTACTGAGCCATAAGTCTCAAAAGTAACCTCAGAGTCTGTAGGCTCGTCCCGAGGCGACCCCTCATGGCTTTGATCTCATCTCTTCTTTTTTCGGGGAGTCATAGTACTTTTCAAGCACACATTCAACACATTGATTAGTCCTATTAAAAAATAAAAGCAAAAATCATGACAGAATTGCATAAATAGGGGTCTATGAGTGCCCTTTCACGAGCCGTAGAGTAATCTATGAGCCGTAAAGGTCTCTCATGGAAACAGTGTCCCAAATTTTAAGCTATTAAAGTTGCATCTATGAGGCCAGGTACGACTCGTAGAAGACTCTATGAGTTATGAACTGAGTCATAGATGAGACTCCAGATAATGTTTCAAACAGGTAGGCCCCTACGAGACCTATCTATGAGTTGTGGAACAATCTACGACTCATAGAAGGTCTCATTTGATGACATCCCAGAAATTTGAGTTTCTGGAATTTCATATGAAGGGTAAGTATGGCTCGTGGATTGATCCACGAGTCGTAGAAAACCCTCGTGAATTAAACTTCCAAACTCCAACTTTTCTATGTTCATCACACGAGTCTTATATCGACCTTTTTCACTATTTTATCAGCACCTAACTAAGAATACACACACCTCCAACAAAATTTCAAGCACAGAACCCAACCCCCACATGCAATTATTCAAAAATAACCCCATTGAAAGTGATTTAACATGTAGTCTTAATGGTTTGACCCTATTTTGATACACAATTACATGTAATTCCATGTAAAAATTTTCAATCAATTTTGTATAATTCATGGACATGTGACATTATTTCAACACAATTTGGTTACCCAAACATTTTCCGACTACCAAGTTCAATTCTAAACATAGGTAAACATATCAAATTCATGAATGATCACCAAATTTTAAACTTAAACAAAGCCAACATATATCATGAACACCTTACCCATCATATGCCAACCAAAATCACATTAAATTCGATAATTTAGGGTTGTAGAACCAGAAACGTACCAAACCAATGTGAAAATGAGTAACGTTGATGGAGGAGTTGAAATGGAGGCGAAAAAACCATAGCTTTGGGTTCACTGAAAAAGTGGCCAAAAACAGGTGGGTTTGCCGGAAAAGTGATCAGAACGACTTGGGGGCACAAGAGGTTAGGGAAATTTAGGAATTTGTATGAGAAATAGGGTTAAATTTTGTTTGACCCCAATTTATATGTTGACTGGGTCGATTCATAAAAATTGGGCCTGACTCTATGAAAACCCGATTATGGATCGAACAATGTTCTACGGCTCGTAGATCATGGTTTCATAAGAAGCCTGAAACCCTAATTTAGGGCTCAGGTTTTATGGCCCCATTTATGAGTCCTATAATTGAGTATGATTCGTAAGATGGTTTCGTAGAACCCCTCGACACTTAGTTATCCTATATGTCACCAGTCCAATGTCCACACATTATAATCATAAAGAAACAAACAAACTAGCTACAAGTCCAAAAACTAAAAAATAAATAGAACTACTATTATTACATAGTATCTCAGGTTGCCTCCCAAGTAGTGCCTGATTTATTGTTGCGGCATGACTTGGACCATCTAATTACTCAAGACTTCATTAATGGTCGAAACCTCTATCTTTAGCTCATCTGGCCAGTCTATTAACTGACAAATATTGAAGATGACTTCCTCATCATTCAATCTAAACTAAAGTTGGCCCGATTCCATGTCCACCAGGGCTCGCCCAGTGACTAGGAAAGGTCTTCCCAAGATGATTAGGACTTCAAAGTCGATCTCACATTCTAGGATCACAAAGTCTACGGGGAATATGAACTTGTCAACTTTGACGAGGATGTCATACAGTATCCCTACAGGCCTCTTCACCGCGCGGTATGCCATCAACAGTCTCATGCTCATCTGGGTAGGGGTTGTCAGACCAAGTTTCTTAAAGATCACAAGGGTCATCAAATTTATGCTGGCATCGAGATCACATAATGCCCTTGTAAACATAACATCACCTATGATGTAGGGAATGGTGAATGCCCCAGGGTCTTCTCTTTTTTAGACCAAGGACGTAGTCGAAATCGCACTACAATGTTGAAGCTCTTGTAAGAGCTCCTTACTCACAATACACTTCTTTGTAACTATATCCTTCATAAACTTTGCATACCCGGGCATCTTCTCCAATACTTCAATCAACGGGATATTTATCAAGAGTAGTTTCAAAAAGGAGAGAAAGTATTTAAACTTACCTTCCTCTTGCTTTTTCTTGAGTCTTTGAGGGAAGGGAGGAGGATGTCGAGGAATGGGTCTCAACTATTTCGGCGTTGCGTCGCTTCCTCGTTCTCTACACGAACTTCTCTAGGCTTAGTATGCTTGCTCTTAAAATCTCCTCACGAGCATCATCATCATCTATTGGCATTAGAGGATTTCTCTCGTCTCTGCACTTACTCTTAGCACACACCCCTACTAGGAGGTTTTAAAGCGGTCGTACTCAAGTATTTAACCTAACATGGGTTAGAATCGTTCCCTCGAGGAATATGGTAGACTCTGGATTAGCACACTTTTGTAAATTGACTTGATGTACTCTAAAATCTCCCAGAAAAAGAAAAAAGAAAAATGAATAAAATGAAGAGGGGATATGTGATTAAAATAAATTCTAAACTATAACAGCAAATTATTTGTAATCAGAAGAGAAATGAACTAGGGTGATGTGTTCCCCATGACCCCCTAACTAAGTGTTCTCGGATACTTGTGACTCTTTTCTAGTGTGTAGGTGCAAAACAGTAAGTTAAGTTCTCCTAAATCATTGATCGGGCATCTAGGTAAATTTCATCACATTATTGGATCGGTCTCTATGATGTGGTATTACTAACACTTACTTTTTATCCCAAACCAAAACTACTACCCCTAGTAGCCTGATTAGTTGAGAAAAAGTCGATCAACCTCTATTAATTACTTTTTTCCTATTTGTCACCTCCTGGATCGGGCAAGCGATACTAGGCGAGTTCTAACGTTGGCCTTCCGTTAAAAATTAGTTAAATTGAAAAAGCTAATTATTACATCCTAAACACCATCCAAGAAATTGGAAGTAATCCGATATTATCTTAGTTAGTTCATCATGGTTCCCATAACCCTAGTTGTGGAATTAGCCACGCATACTTGAGATTTGATCAAAAATCATATAAGAAGAATACATAATTAAATAACTTACGCAACAAGAATTAGTGAACAAAATCCAAAATCTCAATGAAGATGCAAACTTGAATTAATTGAATCACAAAATATTGTTCACAAGGAAGTAAGCAATGTTCTAAGACATTCTCTATTGCTTTATATCAAATAAATCCTTAAAAAAACTATTTATAGTACTTAAAATACAAAGCTGAAATGAAATAGGATAACTATGTTGGCACCAGTCATGAGCACCTTTTATGCCTCGTAAGACAGTACATGGCTCGTGAGTCAGGGTCTCGTGGAATGTGGTTGCAGCTACTGGAACTCTTCATGAAACCTCCTTTATGAGTCGTGAAGTATTCCATGATTCGTGAAGGGTTTCTTCTGAGCTACTTTCAATAACTCTTCACTTTCTGCTTCTTTAATTCACGACCTCACTCTACGACTTGTTTGTTTGTTTACGCTCATGCTAGGATCTCGTAGAGTGGGACTGCCTTTTCAACCCCTTACTGGAACAACAAACAAAACCCCCTCTACGACTCGTGGAATTACCCATGACTCGTAGAGGGTCTCGTAAACTTCCAATTTCCTGAAGAAACTGTACTTCAAGCTCAAAACCATGCCAACACTAAAATCCTGCAAAAACAAACAAAACAAACATCAAATCGACTAACTTCACTTTGATAACGCACAAAATCTCAAGTTTTAAGCATTAAAAGTGTTGTGTTTTGGCAGCACAACAACTCCCTCAACTTAAAATTGTTATTTGTCCTCAAGTGGGACTCAATCTACTTAAGAAGCGCAGAGACAGAAAAATCAATCCATTCACACAGAATACATCAAAATCTCAATAGATACCCAAGTCTCCTTAAAGCACAACTCAGTTAGCCATCCAGTAAACCAATGCAGACTAAGAAACTCCAACAGTGTAACTATAACAAGCTATGCAACCACAAATAAGCAACATATCACTGAATTAGTTAAGTATCAACAATGCAATGCAAGTGCCCTCACAGAAAGGAGTCCCATCATACACTTTGGGTGTTCTTTTCAGTTCAAGTTCATCGGGACTATATCAAAACACTCTCTCTCATAAAAGATATTCAACTACTGTGCCTAATACCATATGCTTGCCCCTATACTCTAGACTTATGATTTGTTGACTAGTCGGACTAGGATCATGTTAGAACTTTTTAAGCTTGTAATGTAGGCTCAGAGGGCTTTGGAGTGATTATATGGATACATAGTGACAACGACCCTCCTTGATACTGCATTATTCACCACTTTCACCCTACCAACCTATCATTTTTCTTTTCTTCTCTCCTTTTTCCATTTTTCAACTGTTAATGGTGCATTTTTCTTCTTTTTAGCACTTTGCCCTTATTCATGTACACTATCTTGAACTTTGGAAAATTGATCATTTTCCTTTCACCCTTTTCATTCTTTTTCTTCCCTTCTCTGTATCACTAAGCATCTTACCCTCTTTTATGACTACTTCTTATACCAGTCACCCTCAACTCAGGCTTTTGGCCTAAGATGAGCTGCGCAATATCTAACATTCGAACCAGGGGCACTTTTTGGGTAGCCACCTCAACTTAGGCTTTTTGCCTGAGTTGAGGTGCACAGTGTTCAAAGAAAGACCAGGGGCAAATTTAGGAATTATCATTTATTAAGGTCAGGCTTATTCGGTGTATACAAAGAATAGGGTCAATGTTAGGCTCAAAAATAGGGATCAAGGGATAATTAACATCTTTGGTTGGTTATAATTAAGATAAGTGGGCTAAATTAGAAAAATGACCTAAGATCCTTTCCTAACTATCTAACGTAAAGTCTAAATCCTGAGTAACAGGGCAAGATCTGAATTAAAGCACAGTAGAGAATCATGCAATTATGCTCACTCACTCAAAACACTGCTTTACATGTTTACACAACTAACATATCATACTTTTTATCACAGTCACACACTTATTAGAACAAACACTATCAGATAACCTAATCATGAATGGTTACTGTCAAACTAACAAAATAAAAATTTGGTGGGTATCATTTTTACACAAAATTTACTATGCCATGAATATCAATACTATATACTACACATGCTACCTAAAATATCCTAAACATGTCGGTTCAACATAAAATGAAATCCGCAGGGAAAGAAAAAAGGCAAGAAAACCCTTTGGAATAAAATATTAGGGTAGTTATAGACCAAAGTTAGTCAGACTTCACTGAGGTCGTAGAACTATCCACACCCCCATCAAAATGATTGTGTATTTTCCTCAATGCACGTAAGCAAAATATAAGGAACTGGGGTCAAACAAAACATACCTAGGCGCCTAAGAGCCACTCTCTGTCTCACTCTTTCCACCCTCCACAGACTTGATGGATTCCTCAACAGTAGGAGCAACTTGGGAGGAACTCACACCTCTAAGCAACTGGCGTGCATGCTCCTGTCTGGCCTCCTCCTCCTCTTGAGATCTGGCCAGAGCGATCCTCAGCTCCTCCTTCTCTGTCCACTAACCATAAAGGTGCTCTGCATCTGCATCATCTATTCGGGGCCACTTCACGAGAAAAGTCTATATGGGCTTCTCTGGAGTGAACAGGTCTACAATCAATGTTGTAACTAGCATGGTAGACGTCAAGCCTAACGGAGTAACCAATGTTACAACAATGTCATCCCGGATCTATTGAACCTCCATCTACATAGCCTACAAATCAATAAAAGCTGATGCGCGGAGGCTCGTCTGGATTCACTCCTCGAATGTGTCGATACGGGCGTCCACTGGTACAAGTCCCTCTCTGATGACGGTAGTGGTGAATGTCTGCATGTGACTCTCTGCCACTAAAAAAACATGGCGGACCCAGGGCCTCGACTACTGTAGTAGCTGAGCTAACTGTGACTCAGCATGTCAGTCTCTGTGCCAATGCCTGAAATGATGTTACAAACATAAATGCGATGCCAGCAGATGTTGAAGTAGTGAATACATATTTTGGGACAACAGCAGTAGCAATAGTAGGCCCCCTCCCCTCAGTAGTCTCAGTCTATGGCGGCCCCATTGTGGTATGTGTAGCGGCAAAACTAGAGGGCTCAATCGTAGGCACAGAGGTTGGCAAGTCTGGAAGTATGATCTGTAGCCTCGGTGTCCTACGTAGAGTAATGAAATTCTCTTTAGCCTTGAACAGGTTGGCATCTAGTGTGCGTTGTACCTCCAGTAGTATGTCCATGTGGTACAAAATACAAACCCCCGCGGTCAGACATAGATGATGTATTAGGCATGGGAAGGGGATTATCGTGGACCTCCTCAGGGTTGACTCATGTATCTGCTCAATGATCAATGTTTCCCAGTTGATAGCATAGCTAGCCAAGATGATGGCCACCAAAATGGCTTTCTCCGGTATCAACGTATTATCTGCAAGTGTAGGTCGGATCCTCGAGCCACCACCGCCAACTAAACTTTAGCGGGAAAGCTAAGTGAAGCCTTGACGATAGGCTCCGAAGATGTGGCTACCTAAATAGGGTCAGGTTCTGCAGCAGCAATGTGGGTAGCCACCCATCTCATCAAATGGGCCCGATGCTCTAGGTCCCTCACGACTCCCAAGTCACGTGTCTGCCCCACTCTGTGGTCGAACTCAGTTATAAAACTAGGGGGCACCAAGCCCCAAATAGCATCTATCGGATGGTCTCCTCTGATATGTCGACCACCCAGCCCCGCACTCTAACCTTCTCTAGAATAGGCTGGCTGAGGGGCTTCTTTCCATTGGGGAGAGTGTTATGTATCGTGGCAGCGTAAGAGGCATAGAACTCCCTCATTAATACCGATGAGTACCTCCCAACCGATTATTTCGACCACTATAGTTCGTGTCATATGATCGTGTCCTCCAGCTTCGGGATACTATCGAGTCCTCTGGTGATGACCCGGGACTCCTCTAGTATAGATCAAGCGGGTTGGCGACACTCGTTTCTCTACATATCCTCAATGAATATGGTTTGCATGCCCTCAATGCACCATCTGTTGTCTGTTATGTCCGATGATGACTCAGGTGCACGAGGACTGGAAGATGGTGAAGAGTCCGACCCCTCCTCAAAACCATATCTGCACCCCCTCTCGAAGGAGATCATCTGAATGTTACTGCTAGCCCGGTCACCTCCCTTATCAGACTAGGGAGGGCGGACCATAATAGCTTATGATGTAGCATGGCTAGAAGATACTCGAGTATGTCGTGGCTCTACATAGGAGTCTGACTGGATGCCAAGCTCCTCTACAGGGCCACTAGCCTTGGGGGAATGCTCTGAATCTGTGGCCTTTTCTAGTATGCGGGCCTTCATAGCTCGAATCTCCTCTTTTTTAGATTTATGGGACATAGTATCTGCAAGACACACAATCACAAAATGGGTTAGTTCTATGAATTGCAATCCAAAACACAAGAAAAATTTTAGAACCGCACTGGGAAGAATTGGGTTTACAAAACCCTTCTCACGAGTCGTAGACTACTCTACAACTCATAAAGGGTTTCGTGAGACAGTTTATGGTTACTATTTGGCTTACTGTACTTGCATCTATGAGACCTAGTCATGACTCGTAGAATGCTCTACGAGTTGTAGATGGAATCATAGATGTAAGTTCTGACTCAGGTTTGACACTAGCAACCAATACCTATCTACGAGTCGTGGATCGGTGCACGAGTCATGGAAGGTCTCGTATGTTGAGGCCTCAAGAACAATTAACACTTGAGCCTTCCACGAAGGGCAACCATGACTCGTGGACAGATCCACCAGTCATAGAAGACCCTCGTAGACATGGCCAGTGTTAAAAATTTCTTTTGAAACCTCATCTACGAGTTGCCCCGACCAATTTTATCAAAACAACATGTATACACAAGGATTTATACACCAACATACCAATTTGCACTAAGTCACCAACCCTAATCATGTCTTACCCCATAAAAAATAATTTATGATGCATTTTAATTATTCCAACCATTCATCGTCATGTATGCTACTACGTGGCCATGTAAATGCATTTTCAACTGAATAAAAATGACCGAGTAGCCACATCATTACACAATTTAACATACCCACCATTTTGGACATCTAAATTTACCTTAATCAAACATTCACAAGTTATGACTAAAAAATTTAAGGCAAAGTAATAAATTTCGGACTCTGATAACCCATCCTCAACACAAGTCAAGCTCGTTAAGGATCACAATTCAATAGGGCAGGTTTAGAGACTGTAGACTTACATATTTAAATCACGATTGAGAGGAGAGTGACGAGGAAGCAATTAGGGTTCGAAACCCTAGGGGATGTGGGTCGCCGAAGTTTGGCTAAAAAAGTGACGTGGGATGAAGGAGTAGTGGTCAAAATATGATGGGGTCAGTGATCTTAGGGTTTTCGATCATCGGTGGTTTGTAAATAAGAGGTCAAAATAATTTTAACCCATATTTAAACCGTACTAGGTCGGGTCATGTTGTAGGGGCGTTGGCTTTACGAAAGCCTGATTATGGGTCATGGAATACTCTATGACCCGTGAATTGGGGTTTCATGGAAGCCTAAGACCCTTGTACACCCACTTTCTATCTACGAGTCGTAATACAAGTCGTATCATGAAATATGGCTCATAACGAGTCTCATAAACTACTTTGACACTTAGGCAAATTTCAGGGACATACCTGGGGTCTACGAACCCAATCCACGACCTGTAGTTATACATACGAATCGTGGACTTGACTTGTGGACTGGAGTGTAGCCTATCCTTGCACACTGGAGATCTTTACGAGATGGTCTACGAGTCGTGAAATGCAGCACGGCCCGTAGAGCAGGTGGTGAACTCTAGTTTCTGTTCCTTTATGACCAAAATTGGCCGACTTGGTCTGGTACATGCAAAACCTGCAAAAATACACTATTACCCTATACAATTCTAGTCCATTGTTCAAAATTTACAATCTAAAAATATTAAAAAACCTAGACTAATCTAAAGTCTAAAGCTAAAAACTAAAACTAAACTATAATTATTACAAAAAATATCTTGGGATGTCTCCCAAGCAGCGCCTAATGTAACGTCGTGGCACAACGCGGGCTATCTGATTACTCAGACTTCATTAATAGCCCAAACCTCCATCTTAAGCTCGTCAGGCCTCTTCATTGATCTACAAACGTTGAAGGTGACTTCTTCATCATTCAATCTAAACTTGAGGAGGCTGGATTTCATGTCCACTAGGGCTAGCCCAGTGGCCAAGAAGGGCCTTCCTAAGAAGATTGGGACTTCAAAGTTGACTTTGCAGTTCAAGATCACGAAGTCTGCAGGGAATATGAACTTGTCCACCTTAATGATGACATCATGCAAGAGCCCCACTGACTTCTTCACGGTGTGGTCAACAATCAAAAGTCGTATGTTAGTCGGTGTAGGGGCTGTCAGACCAAGCTTCTTGAAAATCAAAAGGGGCAATAAGTTAATGCTGGCACCAAGATCACATAATCCCCTTGCGAATTCTACTCCCCTATAGTGCAGGGAATGGTAAATTCTCTGGGGTCCTCTCTCTTCTGCACCAAGGATCGGGTAGAGATAGAACTGTAATGTTCTCCAACACCTCAATCAGCAGGATGTTGATAGACAACTGCTTCAACATGGAAAGGAAGTGCTTGAACTTATCTTCCTTCTCATTTTTCTTCCATCTTTGTGGGAAGGGAGGAGGAGGTCAAGGAATGGGTTTCGCCTGTGTTGGCGTAACATTGCTTTCCTTGGTCTGAATATTGACATTTCCAGTTTCTGCTTACTTATCCACAACACCCTCACACAAACCTCATCATCATCTACAGACATAGAAGGATCAGTGGTCTGCTTTCCATTGTGAGTTGTGATACCTATACACTACCCTTCATTCTTTGGATTTTGGACAATGTTTCTGGATAGAGTACCCTTTTGGCGTTGGTTGAGCTGGGTCAAGATCTGGCCAAACTGTTGTTCAAGCTGCTTAATTGCGACTGAATGAGACTCAATATTCTGGTTAATACTGGAGATGTCAGTCTTCATCCCCCTCAGTGTCTCATCCTGTGCATCAGCCTTCTTCAGCAATATATCAAATATCTCCTCGACTCTGGACGAACCTGTACCAATATCACGATTGCGAGGTGGAACATAAGTGTCACTTCTATAACCATCTCAGTGACCTCACTGAGCATCTCTCTCTTGGCCTCTATTGCGATTATAGAAACCACATCTGTTGTTATTGTAGGATGCCTCATGTTCAAAGTTCCAACCTGGTTTCCTTGCCCTCGGCGCCAGTAGTCCTGATTGAACCCCTAGGCGTTGGGCCGAAAACCTCCCATCTGCTCAGCTACAAAACAAGCCTCATCTTCAAAATAAGGTTCCTCATACATGAGTGCCCAGACAGGATGATGAGCAACTGCATTCACCTTCTCAACATTCTGCTTCATCAACAACTCTACATTGGTACAAATATGTGCAAATTCCTGCATTACTTCTTCACTAACCTGTGTTTGCACCATAGTAGTAACAGTAAATAAGCTCCTTGTTGTGGCCTTGTCCCTTGTGCCCCATGCATGATTTGTTTTGACAACCCTCTCTAGCCTCTCGGTGATCTCTTGGAATGTATGATCTATGAATGATTCGCCCATGATGGTGTCAGCGACTACTTGCATGTTCTCATCAAGGGCTCTGTAGAAGATCTCAACTAGGGGATCATATACAATCTTGTGATCAGGAACCCTTCTTAGACACTTCAAAAAATGCTTCCATATAGTACCGATCGAGTCACCAGGCAACTTCTCAAAGTTATTAACCACCTATTTTAGCTTGAGTTTTTTGGAGATAGAGAAATACCTCTCCAAAAAGGTTGTCTACAATTCAGCCCAACTGGTGATTGAACTTTGTGGGAGCTCAGCCAATCAAGACATTGCATTGCCAGTAAGAGATAATGGGAATACACTCAGCCCAATGACATCCATCGATAGATTTTGGTTCCCAATTACACGCTTGCAGATAAAAACAACATTGTGCAGGTGATTGTGTGGATCCTATGATGGTAGTCCTGCCAACAGCCTACGATTCTGAAGTATCTGCAACAACCCACTCGACACGACGAACTTAGTATCATTCGGAAGTGGAGGTAACACTATTGATCCAGTGATATCCATAGCCATCGGGTTCAACCGATATTGATTCCAATCATTTGTTGCGACTCGAAGTCCCTCAGGCTGTGGAATGACTATGGATGGGTTGTCCCCATTAGGATTCAATGCAACATTCTTGCATTCTCAACATCATTACTGGGTTGTCGGGCCATTTGTCTTCTAGTTTTCTCAATCTCAGGATCAAAAGGTATCAAGGGAGTGCCTCGACTTCTAGTTGTTGACATGCATTATTCACATGAACCCTATATCAGAACAAAAATAACAAAAAAACTTAAAATTAGGAAAATACAGAGCAACCTATCAAATTACAGTGTGCTAATCAAGTCTAGCTATATTCTCTGGAAACGGCACCACTAAATGCCCTCGTCTCCCCACTTACGCTTAGCGCACACCCCTACAAAGATGTTTTGAAGAGACCGTACTCAAGTATTTAACCTAACACGGGTTAGGATCGTTCCCTCGAGGAATATGGTAGACTCTAAATCATCACACTTCTGTAAATTGACTTGATATACTCTAATATCTCCCAGAAACAGAAAAATAAAAATGAATAAAACGAAGGAGGGATTTGTGATTAAAATAAATTCTAAACAATAACAGCAAATTGTTTGTAATCAGTAGAGAAACGAACTAGGGTGATGTGTTCCCCATGACCCCCTAACTAAGTGTTCTCGAATACTTGCGATTCTTTTCTAGTATGTCGGTACAAGACAGTAAGTTAAGTTCTCCTAAATCCTTTATCGGGAATCTAGGTGAATTTTATCACATTACTAGATTGGTCTCTGTGATGTGACATTACTAATCCTTACATTTTACCCCATACCTAAACTACTACCCCTAATAGCCTGATTAGTTGAGAAAAAGTTGATCAACCTCTGTTAATTACTTCTTTTTCCTATTCGTCACCTCCTGGATTGGACAAGTGATACTAGGCGAGTTCTAACGATGTGTGAGACCATGTGTTTCACGTCCTCCATAATGTACATAGTGGGGCATCTTATGTAAGGAATATATGATTTTGGATAGAACCTAAGGATAATAAGACTTAAAAATTAGTGTCAATATCAAGAGCTTAAAGTTTAAAGTCCAAGGAATTTCCTAAATATATATTCGGGATTAAAGAAATAGCCCGAGTGGCACCCCGCTCTTTCCAAAAGGGTTAAATTCAGTTTCACCTCTCGGATAGGACTAAGAGTGAATAAATTGATAATAATGGATTTTTAAGGGTCATCTTAATAACCCAAAGTTCATATGTTATGTTTTGGAGTCAAGGAAGTTGCAAGAAAAAGGTTGACCAAAGCTACCATAAGCTTCTTTAAGAAATCGTTCTTAAATTTGGGTCAAATATATCAGACCATATCTTCAAAACTATAAGAAGTTAGAAGGTACATGACATATCAAATTGAAGGTCTATGAGTCTATTTTGCAACACATAAAACTTCATATCAATCCGACTTCAAAATAAAAAGTCATGAGAGTTTTACCACGATTGCCCGAGTAGGAAACTGGGTCATGGGCCGGGTCGAGTCAAGCCCACTTAAATGTCGACTAATTTTCCCTTTTAAAGTTCAAAATGGAGAATTTTCATCCCAAAATAGTTCAACAACTGAAGAGAAATCTCCCACCAGGTGCATAAGCAATTTCAGTAAGTTCTTCACATTTTTACCGTTAAACTTCGCTTGTGTGCCTAGAAATATGTGTCTTACACTTTGTGATTATTTTCCCCTCTTATTAGCTGTGTTTGGGGCTATTTTTGTACTGTGAAAAAGTGGTGTTCTTGCTGGTCATTTTATGGTTGCAGCTGGCTTGTTTAGGTAATCATTTTGGGGCTCTTGTATGACCATTTTTAGGAAGTTCTACGAACGTTTCCTCGCGTAGACGCTATATGGATAATATGGTCATTAATGCCAATTTATGGACTATTTGTAGGTATTTTTAAGCTGCATATATATAGTCGTTACAAAGCTTAGGACGTTGGGAACAACTTTCGTGAAGGAACTTTGGGCATTCAGACGTCCATTAGAAAGGTATGTTAAGACTAAGCTCCGATCCTCCTTTTAGCACAAAATTCGAGAAATTCTCAAAACATTAAATGTTTTATTTTACCATTTTGTTGCTAGGAAGACCTTCTGTAAAAGGCATTGGGATTGTATCTAGATTATTTTCATGATGGTATTAGTTTGATATTCCATTCAAACGCTCAAACTGGACATTCAATATTTATATATCAATTTATCGATTTTCCTGCCTACCTATCCTTATGTTGAGGTGTTGCTTTTTTTGTATGATGCCACTAAAATAAAAGGTCAGTTACGAGGGAGTGCAGTATTCATAATCAGTCCTGTTTTCTTACTAAAACCATATTTGAAGAACTTAGAGAGTAACATGATAATTTCCAGTAATCTCTAGTATAACGCTCTTATTTAAACTACTAAGGCACTTTATTCTTTGCAAGTACTTTCTTTTACTAATTGACATGGAACCAAATGTACGCATTATGTGAAGCACCTTTATGAACATTTTCAGAATTAAGGCCTCATTCTAAATATTGAGTTAAGTTATCAAACTTATTTGAAAGACATGTAAGATCCCACAGGCCATTTGTATATGTTACGACAATGATTATGATGTTATGAGGATAAGTGTATTAATGAGCCAAAATTGGTTGAATTTATGTTATGGCCTACGATGTGCATTCATATCATATATTGCACGTTATGCATGGACTTCGAGCTATAATTGGAGGTATGGGGCCTATTTGCCAACTGACTATATATATGTATATGATGGATGGCTACAGGTTGGCAGATATGATGTCGGGTAGCTCCCGAAAAGGACTACCATTGCTAGCATTTGGTTGGGTATGTCATGCATTTGTATTTATATATATGTATTCAAGACATGTGATTACTCGAGCATACCATGGATATTTGATCACTATGACATTGAGTGTTCACCAGGAAGGTTACCTGAGTTTTGGTTACAGGTGGTATTTCTGTTACCCTTTTTGCTATAGTTATTTATGATTTCACTTTCTCCCTTACATACCAGTACATGTGTATTTGTACTGACGTCCCATTGCCTGGGTACGCTGCATTTTATTTCGTGCGTGTAGGTTCAGGTAACGATTCTGATTGACCCCTCCACTAGAAGTTCAATTCAGCTGTGAGTTGGTAAGCTCCACCGTTTCCTAGATCTTTCATATGAAGCTTACTTTTTGTTGTACAATTGGGTATAGTCAAGGCCCTATCCCGGTAATGTTAGAGACTCTCTTAGAGGTTATTATAGACATGTTATTTTGGGTTGGTTCTTTTGTGTCTTCCACTCTCTAGTCATAGGATTGGCATATATACATATAGTGTGTGACTGTACCTTTGTTGTTGCAGCCTTGTTGGCTAGCTAGTACTTTATCATTTTTGTTTACCTATTCTTATGTAAATGATTTATTATTGACCAGGCCATGACTCATATGGTCCAAGCTTAGTTTTTCAGATATTATGTTGCCCGATCTTTTAGACCCTAGGTTAGTCGGCTAGCATGTTCAGTGGCTTACTCGGCCAATGACGGTATCGAGTTCCAGTCACGCCTCCCCTTCTTTTGGGTCGTGACACGTTGGCCTTTCGTTAAAAATCAGTTAAATTGAAAAAGTTAATTAATACATCCTAAACACTATCTAAGAAATTGCAAGTAATCCGATTTTATCTTAGTTAGTTCGTCATGGTTCTCACAACTCTAGTTGTGGATTTAGTCACCCATACTTGAGGTTTGATCAAAAGCCATGTAAGAAGAATATATAATTAAATAACTTACGCAACAAGAATTGGTGAACAAAATGTGAAATCTTAATGAAATTGGAAAGTTGAATTAATTGAATCACAAAATATTGTTCACAAGGATGTAAGCAATGTCCTAAGACATTCTCTATGAATTTATATTTGATAAAACCCTGAAAAACCTATTTATAGTATTTAAAATACAAAGTAAAATAAAATAGGATAACAGTGTCGACACCGATCACGAGCACCTTTTACGGCTCGTAAGACAGTTCATGGCTCGTTAGTCGAGGTCTCGTGGAATATGGTTGTAGCTATTGGAACTCTTCACGAAATCTCCTTCACAATTCGTGAAATATTCCATGACCCATGAAGGGTTTCGTCTGAGCCACTTTCAACAACTCTTCACTTTCTGCTTCTTCAATTCACGACCTCACTCTACGACTTGTATGTTGGTTTATGCTCATGCTAGGCTCTTATAGAGTGGGACTGCCTTTTCAACCCCTCACTGGAATAATAAACAAAACCTCCTCTACGACTCGTGGAATGACCCACGACCCGTAGAAGATCTTGTAAACTGTCAATTTCTTACAGAAACTATACTTCAAGCTTAAAAACATGCCAACACTAAAATCCTACAAAAACAAACAAAACAAACATCAAATCGACTAACATCACTTTTAGAAAGCAGCAAATCTCAAGTTTTAAGCATTAATAGTGTTGTATTTTGGTAGCACATCAAGGATCAATGGTCTGCTTTCCACCGCGCGTTGTGACTGTCATACACTGCCCACCGTTCTTAGGATTTTGCACTATATTGTTGGGCAGCGTACCTTTCTGGCGTTGGTTTAGTTGAGATGACATCTGACTGAACTGTTTCTCAATCTACTTGATAGCCACAGAATGAGACTTAATCTTTTGATTAATGCTAGAGATGTCAGACTTCATCCCCCTAGTGTCTCATCCTGAGCGTCAGCCTTTTTTAGCAAATGACCAAACATCTCCTTCACGCGAGATGTGCCAAAATCTTGATTATGTGGTAGAACATATGGCCATTCCTGAAACCATCTCTGCAGCCCCAATCAACATCTCTGTCTTGGCCCCTATTCCTGTCATAGCAGCCTCCTCTTTTGTTGTCTCTGAAGTTGTCTCTGAAGGCACCATCTCTCCGAAAGTTCTAACCTTGGTTCCCTTGACCTTGGCACCAAAAGTCCTAATTGGACCCTTGGGTATTGGTACGGAAACCTACCATCTAATCAGCAACAAAACAAGTGTCCTCTTCATAATATGGTTCCTCGTACATGGATGGTCGTAGGGGCTAATAAGCTACTGTATTTACTCATTCCAGATTTTACTTCATCAATAGCTCTACATTAGTATTGATCCCCGCAAGTTCTTCCATCACTTTCTCACTTGCTTGTGTCTACGCCGGACTAGTACTGACGGAGAATGAGATCCTTGTGGTAGACTTATCCCTCATTCCCCATGCACGGTTTATCTTGACCACTCTTTCAAGTCTCGCAGCAACCTCTTGGAGTGGACGATCTATAAATGAGCCTCTCATAATAGCATCAGGACTACTTGGCCATTCTCATCAAGGGCTTTATAGAAGATCTTCACCAAGGCTTCGTCAATAATTTTGTGTTCAGGGACACGTCTTAAACACTTAGTGAACCTCTCCCACATGGCACTTATAGAATCACCTATTATTTTATCGAGGTTATTAATCTCTGACTTCAACTTTAAATTTTTTTAGATCAAGCAGAACCTTTCCAAAAAGGCCTTCTGTAATTCTGCCCATCTAGTGATCGAACTTTGTGGGAGCTTAGAAAACTATAACATTGTATTGCTAGTAAGAGAGAGTGGGGAAACAAAGAGTCTAACGACATCCATCAATAGGTTTGCTTTCTCATCACACTCGTATAGACAAACAGAATATTGTGTAGATAGTTATGTGGGTTCTCTGATGGTAGGCTCGCGAAGAACCCACGGTTCTGTAGCATCTATAACAGCTAGCTTGACATGATGAACTTAGTGACATCAGGCAATGGAGGTAACAAAATAGCTCTCGTGACGTCCATTGTTATAGGGTCAAGTCGATATTTGTTCCATTAATTTTGTGTGGCTTGCAGACCCTATGGTTATGGATTTAGAAGAAGTGGGTTGTCATTGTTCGGATTGAGTGTTGCATTCACCACATCACCAGCAACATTGTTCTCATTATCCTAGGCTATCCTCCTTAGTGTTCTTTGGATCACTGGGTCAAATGGAGTCAAGGGATTGCCTCAGCTCTGAGTGTTGTGAGTACACTACACTTGCACACTGAAAGAAAACAAAAACAACAAGAAACATAAAATTAAGGAAATAAGTACTAATCCCTAAAATATTTGAACTAAACAAGACTAGTTGTATTCCTCAGCAACGACACCAAAATACTTAATGTCGCTCAAGCCACACCACTTTTTTTAGGTAAAGTGGTCACTGACAAGTAACTAACCTAACCAAGATTAGAGTCGATCCCTCAGGGAATATGGTAGACTCTAGAATAGTTCAATTGTAAAGTGGGGTGATTAACCTACTTATCTCCCAAGAAAAAAAGGGGGTTTTGTAAATTAAAACTAACAAAAAAAACTAAACTAATGAAAGTGATGTGTAACCAGTGGAGGAGCTAACAAGGGTGATGTGTTCCCCAATATTCCCTAACTCGGTATTATCAGATAATTGTAATCTTTTCCAGTGTGTAGATGTAGGACAGTAAGTTAAGTTTACCTAAACCTTTGATCCAGCGTACAGGCAAATTTCATCACGGAACTTGATTCATCCACGTAATATGATATTACTAAGCCTTACGTTTTTATCCCAGTACAACCTTTGATCTAGTTTGGTTGATTAGACGAGAACCTCTCAATCGAATCCTGTTAATTATCCTCTTTTCCTATTCAATACCTCCTTGATCTGGCAAGTAACACTAGGCGAGTTCTAGCGTAGGCCTTCTGTTAAAAAATAGTTAAAGTGAAGAGGAATAACTAATACATCCTTACATACCTTCCAAGAATTAGAAGATATCTGATTCTACCTCATTAGTTTTTCATGGTTCCCACAACCCTAGTTGTGGATTTAGCTACTCATGATCTGAAAGAATTATGAAGTAGAATAACATAATTTAGAACTAACACAAAGGAATTGATGAATAAGAAATCTAACTCTTCAAATAGAAATCAAAATACGAATCAAGAACACCACAAGTTATTTTTCTCTCTCTAAAACTACTAAAAACTATGAATTGGTACGAACTCTCTAAAAAATAACCTAAAAATCTATCTATAATGTCTAAAATACAAAACTAAAACAGAATAAGAAAACTGTGTTGGCAAACTCCACGGGCAGGTTCACACTCATACACCAATCCATGACTCGTGTGTCGGGGTTTCGTGGTCTTCAACATAGATCTAGAGATATTTTTTATGAGACCTTTCCACGGGTTGTGTAATGTTCTACGACCCGTGAAGGGTTTCATCTGATGGAATTTCAGAACTTCTCCACTTTTTTATCCTCAAGGCACGACTGTACTCTATGACTCGTGAATTGATCTATGAATCGTCTGCATGCTCATAGAGTCACATTCAAAAACTTTACCTTCCATTAAAAATTACTACGGCATCCCATCTATGGCTCATGAACTATTCCATGACCCGCAAAAGATTTCGTGGTTCACCTCGTTAGTTCTTCATGGTTCTCACAACCCTAGTTGTGGATTTAGCAACTCATGGTCAGTGTAGATGCAAGAATTATGAAGTAGAATAACATAATTTAGCACTTACACAAAGGAATTGATGAACAAGAAATCCAACTCTTCAAATAAAAATGAAAATATGAATCAAGAACACCAAAAATTATTTTTCTCTCTCCAAAACTACTAAAAACTATGAACTGGTATGAACTCTCTAAAAATTTAATAAAAAATAACCTAGAAATCTATTTATAATGTCTAAAATACAAAACCAAAATGGAATAGGAAAATTATGTCGGCACACTCCACGGGTAGATTCACAACTCGTACTCTAATCCACAGCTCGTGTGTCGGGGTTTCATGGTCTTCAACTTAGATCTGGAGATATCTTCTACAAGACCTTTCAATGGGTCTTGTAATATTATAGGCCCATTAAGGTTTTTGTCTGATGGAATTTTAAAACTTCTCCACTTTCTAATCCTCAGGGCACGACTCGTGAATTGATCTACTACTCATTTGCATGCTCATAGAGTCACATTCAAAAAATTCACCCTTCACTATAAATTGCTATGACACCCCATCTATGGCTCATAAACTATTCCATTACTCATGAAGGGTTTCGTGGTTTACCAAAAACTATTTTTTCAGCATACTTTGCCCAAAAACTATGTCAACATTGAAATCGTTCAAAACAAACACACATCAAATCTACTAACATAGCTTTAAGAGACACAAAATTTTAAGTTTTAAGCATAAAAAGTGTTGCATTTCAGCAGCACATCAGGGACATACCTATGGGAGTCTTGAATGCAGTCTAGAATGCCCATAATGCATCATCAAGCTTGCGCGACCAATTGGTCTGATTTGCATTCACAGTTTTGGATAAAATCTGCTTTATCTCCCAATTCGATACCTCTACCTTCCCGCTTATTTTAGGTTGCTAAGGGGTTGACACTTTGTGCTTTACTCTATATTTTTCCTGTAGGGCTTTGAACAACCTATTATAGAAGTGAGAACCTCCATCAATGATAATTTCCCGAGGGGTACCAAACCTTGAGAAGATGTTCCTTTATAAGAATGTTGTGATACTTTTGCCTTCATTGTTGGGAAGCACCACTGTCTCCACCCACTTTGAGACATAGTCCACAGCCACCAAAATGTGTTTGTTTCCATGCGAGCTGACGAATGGGCCTATGAAATCTATCCCCCATATATCAAATAATTTGATCACCATAATGGGATTTAGAGAAATCTCATACTTGCAGGAAACACCACCTTCTCTCTGGTATTTATCACAAGCTTTGGCGTAGTCGTGGGCATCTTGATGGATGGTTAGCCAATAATAGCCATACTGTAAGATCTTATGTGTTGTTCAAACCCCATTATGATGCCCGCCTACTAGGGATAAGTGCCATGCTTCTAGGATGCTTACCATTTTGATCTTAAGAATGCAACAATGAATAATCCCATTTTCACATACACGGAACAAGTATAGGTCATCCCAAAAGAAGTTCCTCACATCGGACATAAATTTATGGCATTGGTGAGTAGTCAAATCTAGTGGTACAACATCACTAACCAAATAGTTTACATACTCTACAAACCATGGTATTAAGTCATGTGATGTTGCTAGCACTTTCTCATCAGGGAAGGAATCATCAATCTCTACCCTATCGTCGAGCTTTTCCATGGTTTCATCCTCTAGTCTGGACAGGTGATCTGCAACTTGATTCTCAATCCCCTTTTTGTCAATCACATCAAAGTCAAACTCTTGAAAAAGAAGCACCCATCGAATTAGCCTTGGTTTCACATCCTTCTTCACCATTAAATACCATAATGCTAAATGGTTAGTGTGTACAGTGACTTTGGTTCCCAAAAGATAAGATCTGAATTTTTCAAACGCAAAGACCATTGCAAGTAACTCTTGCTTTGTAACAGTGTAATTTTTTTGTGTTGTATTTAAAGCTTTGCCAGCATAATATATGGGATGTAGAATCTTCTTTGGGTGTTGTCTGAATACCACACCTAGTGCTACCCCTTTGCACCACACATTATATCGAAAGGCTTTGACTAATCTGGAGCAACGATAATAGGAGTTAAAATCAACTTCTACTTTAGCCCTTCGAATTCTTTTAGGCATGCATCATCAAATACGAACTTAGCATACTTCTCAAGTAGTTTGCACATTGGGTGTGCAATATTTAAGAAGTCTTTTATGAAGCGTCTGTATAAGCCTACATGGCCAAGAAAACTTCTTACACCTTTGACAGAGATGGGTGGAGGAAGATTTTCAATCACCTCCACTTTAACTTTGTCCGCTTCAATACCTTTGGGGGAGATTTTATGCCCCAGAACAATGTCTTCCTTCACAATGAAGTGACACTTCTCCCAATTCAGAACCAGATGAAATTCTTCATATCTCTGAAGCACCGCATGCAAATGTTTTAAACAATCTTTAAATGAGTCACCCACCATACTAAAGTCATCCATAAATACCTCAATAGTGTCTTCCACCATGTCTGAGAAAATAGACATCATGTATCTCTGGACTATTGTTGGTGCATTGCATAGCCCGAATGGCATCCTCTTTAATGTGAAGGTGTCATAGGGACATGTGAATGCTATGTTCTCTTGGTCCTCTAGAGTAATGGAGATTTTATTGTAGCCCAAGTAACCATCAAGAAAGTAATACCAACCCTTTCCTGCCAAATAATCTAGCATTTGATCCATGAACGACATAGGGAAGTGGTCCTTGTCCATTGTGACATTGAGCTTCCTATAATCCACACATACCCTCCATTCTGTGACTGGTTGTATGAGGATCAATTCATTTCTTGCACTTGGGACCACGATGATACCTCCCTTCTTTGGGATACGCTAGACCTCGGGCTTACCCATGTACTATCAACAATTGCATATATTACACTTGTGTCCAACCACTTGATTGTTCCATTGCATACTACCTCTTGCATGGGTGGGTCGAGGGTTCATTGATGTTCAACGCTCGACTTATATCCTTTGACCAATTTAATTTTATGAGTGCATACCCCAAATGGAATATGAATGATGTCTGTGATTGTCTATCCAATAGGATTTTTGAACTGTTTGAGTACCACGATTAACGCATTCACGAGTTCGTTCGTCATATTAGGAGCAACAATGACAGACAATGTGCTGCTAGCACCCAAAAACACATAACTCAGATGGGTTGGAAGAACCTTCAATTCTAACACTAGTGGCTCCTCAATGGATGGTCTCGTGGGTGGCAACTCTAAATTTTTAAAATCCAATTCAAGCTTAGCTTGATGTCTAGAGAAACCAGATACTCCCAAGGATCTTACTGTCTCATCATAATATGGGATGTCGTTACTTTCAAAGTTCATTAATACTGTCTCCAGAGTGTCGACACCCAGCCTTTCTTCAATTGGCACTTTTGGTTTCTCCACACTTTCAGCATGGTTCTGAACGATTTGGACCATCCTTCACTACACCCTGCATGCTAAAACAGAACAAAAATAACAAAAAATGTAACATGAGGGAAATAAGGATTAACTTCCAATCTAATTGAATTAAATAAGTCTAGTTGTATTCCCTGACAATAGTGCCAGAATCTTGTTGTCGCCCAAGCTACACCTCCGTTTGAAGGTAAAAGCGGTTGTTGTCAAGATATATAACCTAACCAAGGTTAGGGTCAAATCCACAGGGAATATGGTAGACTTCCGATCAATTCAAAGTAAAGTGGGGTAATTAACCTATAACCTACTTATCTCCTGAAAAGAGGAGGGTTTGAAATTGCAAGAAAAGTAAACCTAGACTAGTGCAAGTGTTATGAAATCAGTAGAAGATCTAACTAGGGTGATGTGTTCCCCATGTTTCCCTAACTCAGTATTACCAGATAATTGTAGTCTTTTCTGGTGTGTAGATGTAGAATAATAAGTTAAGTTTACCTAACCCTTTGATCCAGTAGAGAGGTAAATTTCACTACAGGATTTAATCTATCTCCAAAGTGTGACATTACTAACCCTTACTTATTGTTCCAATACAACCTCCCCTTGATCTAGTTTGGTTGATTAGACGAGAAAATATTAATCAAATCCTGTTATTTATTCTCTTTTCCTATTCATTACCTCCTTGATCTGACAAGTAACACTAGGCAAGTTCTAACATTGTCCACTGTTAAAAAGCATGTAAAATGAAGAAAAGTAATTAATACATTCATACACACTTTTCAAGAATTACAAATTATCCGATTTTACTTTGTTAGTTCTTCATGGTTCCCACAACCCTAGTTGTGAATTTAGCTACTCATGATCAATATAGATGAAAGAATCATGATATAGAATAACATAATTAAGCACTTACACGAATGAACTTAAGAACGAGAAATCTAACTCTTCAATAAAAATTACAAAGTACGATTAAGAACACAAAGTATTGTAAATATTCCAAATTATGTCACTACTAGTAACTCTCTGTCATTTCTCTCAAAAAATAACCTAAAAACTTATTTATAATGTCTAAAATACAAAACTAAATCAAAATAGAAAAATTGGGTCGACAAGCTCTACGAGCATCTTCTACGGGTCGTATAATGTTTCACGACCCATAATCGGGGTTTTTGCCTTCTCTTTTACAAAGCTAGAGTGGTCTTCTACAAGACCCATCTACGGGTCATATAAGATTCTACGGCTCGTGGAGGATTTCATTTGATAAACTTTCAATACTTCTCTACTTTCTGATCCTCAGGGTATAACATTAACTTTACGACACATGGAATACTTTACGACTCATATGCTTATTCGTAGAGTTTTTGTGCAGAAAATTTCTCTTCACTGGAATTTTCTACGAACCCTCTTCTCCGGCTCGTGAAATCTTCCACGACTCATAAAGGGTTCTGTGGATCCTTAGAATCTGCAATTTCAGCACACTTAGCCTAGAAAATCATGTCAACCCTATAATCCTGCAAAACAAACATAAAAAACACATCAAACCTACTAACATCGCTTTGAAAACACATAAAATCCTAAGTTTTAAGCATCAAAAGTGTTGTATTTCGAGGGCACATTAGGGGTTCATCCACTCAAGTGTGTCATCATGGGGTGCTCCTGTCCTGTTTGTTAAGAATAATGATGGGACCTTACCGATGTGCATTGATTTTAAGTAGTTGAATAAGGTGATGGTGAAGAACTGTTACCCCATGTCTCATATTGATGATTTATTTGATCATCTTTAGGGTGTCACTGTGGTTTCTGAGACTGATCCAATTACCATCAGTTGAGCATTAGGGAAATAAATGTTCCTAATACTGCCTTTCGGACCCACTATGCCCAATATGATTTTTGGGCTTACTAATGTCCCCGCTGCCTTCAAGGATTTGATGAACCAAGTACTTAGGCCTTATCTTGACTTCTTTGTGATTATATTTATGAATGATATCTTAGTATACTCGAGGAACAGAGATGAATATGCATAACACCTAAGGATTATGCTCTAGACTCTAAGATATCATCAGTTTTATAATAAGTTCTCAAAGCGTAAATTTTGGTTTGAGGCGATGACATTTCTAGGACACATGGTGTCCAAGAAAGGCATTATGGTCAATCTGATGAAGATTCAGACTATTTGAGGTTGTCCTAAGCCCATATCTATCACAGAGATGTGGAGCTTTGTCGGATTAGTTGGGTATTATAGATGTTTTTTAGGGGTTCTCCAATATTGTCACTCTGTTGACCTAATTGACCCGCTAGGGTGCTCTTTTTGTGTGGTCTGAGGAGTGTAAGTCAAGTTTTTGGAGGCTCAAGGAGTTACTTACCACCGCACTTATCCTAACTCTTCCAATTGAGGGCGTAGGCTTATTGTATATTATAATGAATTCAGTGTTAGTCTAGGGTATGTTTTGATATAGTTGGGTCAAGTTATTGCCTATGTATCTCGATAGTTGAGAGCACACGAGCGCAAATACCCCACTCATGACTTAGAGTTGGTAGCAGTAGTTTTTGCACTTAAAATATGATGGCACCATCATGAGATATACATAGAGCATCTCAACCTTCTGTACATCATAAGCCATAAGGACCTAAATTTAAAGCAGCAACGTTGGATCAAGCTCTTAGCAGATTATGACCTATCTATTCTCTATCATCCGGGCAAGGTGAATGTGGCAGTGGATTCCTTGAGCCAAAAGGCGGAGAGTATGGGTTGCTTAGCCTACTTACCTATTGTGGAGTGACCTTTAGCTTTGTACATTCAATCCTTAGCTAATAGGAGGGTTATATTGGACCTTTTAGACTTTGGGTGGATATTGGCCTTTGTAGAGTCTCGGTCTTCTTTACTTGATTAGATTTATGGCCGACAATTTGAGGATGAGGCACTGTTTGAGTTTCGAGAGCTGATATTGTAGGGCGAGGGTGGTCGAGCTTCAATAGATTTAGATGGGTTTTTGTGGTATAACGATTGCCTGTATGTTCCTAGAGTGGGAGATCTAATTCAATTTATCCTTCGTGAGGCCTATGATTCTGGGTACTCTATTCATTTGGGCACTGTAAAGATGTATTGTGATTTAAGGCAGCATTACTGTGGTATTAGTATGAGAAGAGATATTGCAAATTATGTATCAAATTGCCTTAGCTGCCAATAGGTGAAGGCTGATCATCAAAGACCTGGTATGGAGTTTCAAAGATTACCCATTCCCAAGTGGAAGTGAAAGCGGATCACCATGGACTTCATGATGGTCTTGCCTCGGACCTCCAAAAGTATTGATAATATATGGGTCATTGTTGACCGATTGACCAAATTTTCTCATTTTCTCCTAGTACGGTCTACATTTAGTACAGAGTGGCTAGCCAGGTTTATATATAAGAGGTGGTCAATTTACATGGGGTGCTAGTGTCCATTATCTTAGATCAGGGCTTAAAATTCACATCTAGCTTCTAGAGAGCCTTTTAGAGGGAGTTAGGCACCCAAGTTGACCTCAGTACTATATTCTACTCGAGACAGACAGTTAGTCAAAGCGCACTATTCAGGTCCTGGAAGATATGTTGCGGTCCTGTGTATTGGAGTTTGGGGATCAGTGGGATTAGTTTTTGCCCTAGCAGAATTGGCATACAACAACAACTACCATTCGAGTATGGCCTTGTTTGAGGCCCTATATGGTACGCGTTCTCGCACTCTTGTTGGTTAGTTTGAGTCCTCTGAGTCTAGGTTGCACAATAGAGATCTACTTCAAGAGTCTTAGCCAGGGTTTGGGTGATTTAGGAAAGGTTGAGGACAACTCAGAGCTAAGACCAGAGTTATGCTGATTGTAGATGTCACCTTTTATCCTTTGGTGTTGGTAATTAGGTATTTCTTTGGGTACCGCCCTTGAAGGGCATGATGAGGTTTGGTAGACGGGGCAAGCTTGGCCTCAGTATATTGAGCTATTTAAGATTTTGGGTAGGTTGGTAAGGTTGCATATGAGTTAGCCTTCCCTCCAGCATTTTCAGCTATTCACCAGGTTTCTATGCATCTATGTTGTGCTAGTACATTCCAGATGAGTCTCACATGCTTCAGTATGATTCTATTCATTTGACCTTTGTTGAGGATCTGGTAGCTATACTAGCCAAGGATGTCTGTCAGCTTCGTTCTGGATCCATTCCTATAGTTAAGGTCTACCGGCGACACCGTCCAGTTGAAGAGGCTACTTGGAGATCGAGCAGGATATGCGAGAGTAGTTCCCTAACTTATTTGAGCCCTCAAGTATGTCTTTATCCTTACTTTCACGGATGAAAGTTCTTTTAGTAGTGGATGTTGAAATGATCAGAGGATTATTTTGCTTGTACTGTATCATTTTAACCATTTAAAACATTCCTATAGTGACCCCGGGTCATTTATGACCTGCTGGCACTAGTAGCTTGATCGCCTGGTCATTCATTTGTATGTTATGCAGTTTTTCATCTTTTATAGGCCTTATAACTTGAAAAGTTGATTTCAGAGTAAAATGCAGGTAAATGGCCTCAGAATGGAATTTTGACATTTCATCAGCTCCAAAATGCCCAAATAGGTTAGAAGCATGGTCAGCTCGAGTATTGAGGCGTTTAGGGTGAGTTTGTACCGCATTAAGTATTTTAGCCTTTAAAACTGACCAACAATTAACTTTGGTCAATATTCTCAGAAAATGTGCCTAAATAAAAATTCTAACGGTGCATTTAACTTTAAAATATTGAGTTTGGTCTAGAACAACCTTTCATTCAATTTTTTCGGCTTTCGAACTCATTCTGAGTCACTTGGTGGATTTTAGCTAAAAATGCCAGTGGGAGTAAGACCCAGATTCTATCATAACAACCTCGTATGAAAATTTCAACTGTCATTGAGTCTAAAATGTTGAATTTGATAGGGTAACATAGTTTGTTTGCATGCGCGGGGTCCAAGATGAATTTCGAGTACCTCATTAAAAATTTTGGAGTTGGAGGAAATCAATTTTTCAGCTGATATCTGGTGCCAGCTGACCTCTTCTTTGCAACCGCGGGGCCCGGGCGGTAAGCGCGGAGGTCAGACCAACTTGGTCTTCACAAATGCAAGACCCTATCTGCAATCCCTGAGGTCCAGTTGGGTTGACCTTCACAATCGCAGAGGTTATTTTCCTTGTGCTCCAAGGTCGCAGAGCATTGTTCGTCGCGATCGCGAAGAACAAATTAAGCGGGTCCTGTTATATTTATTCTTGTTCACGACCAGACTTAACATTTTCTTTAGAAATCGATATCTTCCTCATTTTTAGCTCAAATTAAGTGATTCAAAGGTCCATTTCGTGTGAAATTTCGTAAGGAACGCATTGATGAGTTTGGAAATTGGATTGGACTTCTGATTGAGATAAATTATTGGATTTAGCTTCTATATTAGGGTATTTTTGGATTGATTTTTTAGTGAATTGTGAAGTGTGATATCTTGAGCATTCTGGGCCCGATTTTGGTGATTCTTGGGTCTAAATTATGGGATTTTCCACAAAGAACATTGTGGTGTGCTTGGTTTCAGATATGAGGACTCCATTTGCAGTATATTTCTACAATTGGTTGTTGCCATAATCAGTTTTCCTTAGCTTAAATAGGATCTTTCTTGATTATTGCTCGTGAGGTATTTTCGAGTCCCGAATTATGTCCTATATTAGGATATGAGCTCGGGGAGCTGGTTAGGACCTATTATGGAGGTCGATACTAGAATATCTAGTGCGAGTCCTACCTTTCTCCATTTTAGAACCCAAAATTAATCTATCCCCATTTCTTGCGAATTTAATGTCTAAACAACTATAATGACGCTATGAATCTAGTTTTGACAGTATGGCAGCATTCAGAGGGCGTCCAAAAGAGAAAAGCACTGACAGAGTGAGTTGGAGCATTTGTGGTCAAGCTATTGGTAGGTTACAGTTTCTCTTTCTTTAGATTAAGCTAGTTTGTGTGAAACCTTGTTGAAATAGTTGATAGAATTTTTTAATATATTTTAAAAATTTTAAAGTTATTTTCATATACATGTTTATTTCTTTGTCTTATTATATTTGACATTGATAAGATTTTAAGAGTCAACCAATTTTTTTACATGTCTGGTAAATTAATTTATTAAGGGTAATATTATAAAATATAGTTGAAGTAGATGAAAAAATAATTAATAAAATAATATAATAAAATTAAGCAGCTCAGGCAGGCACGTCGACACTTATATAAATAGTGGAAATTAAGGTAGCAACTTTCGGTCGTGCTGCCTGCTTCAACAGCTTCTGGTTGTCCTGCCTGCTTCAGTTGTCTGCTTATTCTCCTTTATTATGTGGAGCCAATAAAAAATATTTTGCGGGCTTTTTAATTGATCTTCTCATATATAAGATATTAAGGCAATAACTTCCGGTCGTGTTGCTTGCTTGAGCAGCTTCCGGTTGTCCTACCTGCTTCTTCTCCTTTATTATGTGGGGTCGATAAAAAATATTTTGCGGGCTTTCTAATTTGATCTTCTCAAGGCAGTTGCGTAATGACGTGTCTACTTCAACTGCTTCATAGTATTTCTTTAGTTCCTTCGATTATAATTTTACAATAGTTTTTGAAATATATATACAAAAATGTATCGATGTCGCATAAATCGAGACTAAAAAATAATTTATATTGACTGCTTGCTTGAGCAGCTTCCGGTGGCCCAGTAAAAAATAATTTGTCGGCTTTTTAATTTAATATTTTCAAGGCAGTTGTGTATTGACGTGTTTGCTTCAACAACTTCATAATATTTCTTTAGCTGCTGCAATTATAATTTCACAATATTTTTTTAAAAAATATAGAAAAAATCTATCGATATCACATAAATCGAGACTAAATTTTTTTTTATATAGGGCCCATACTAGCACGTACTTTCACCACTAGTAATAAAAATAGACAAGATACATGGCTGTTAAATAATGATACGTAAGAAAATAAGGACAATTAGAAGTGACAAATGGGTGGATTAGATCAGATTTAGATGGATTGAATATGGATTAAGCCAAAATTGATTGTATCACAATTCATCCATATAAAATATGAGTAAATATGGATTTGGTCAAATATGATTTGGGTAAAAATGGTTCCAACCCACTTTAATCTCTTAAAGCAAAAAAATAAATAAAATCAAAGCTAGTTTGTTAATGTTCCACTCCTATCACCCAAATCCTACTCCCAAATAATTATTTTTTCATTAAAAAAAATATGTTTTTCTACTTTCATACCCTGTCATCCACACACTCCCACCCCAACCCCAACCTACCCGTACCTCTATCACCCCTAATTTTTAAATTAGAAAATATTAAAAAAAAATCGCCCACCCTACCCGTCTCTCACTCGTCCCCTACACCCACCCTATCACCATTTAAAAAAAAAATCCATCCCCAACTCCCACCGGATGCCCCTACCCCAAATATTTTTTTTTTTAAAATCAAAAAAGAAAGTTAAATTTTTTCACCATCCCTACCCCGGTACCCCCTACCCCCCCCCCCCAAAAAAAAATAAAAGTAAGATAAAAAAAAAGTTAAAAAAATTTCACCCCCACTTCCATCCTACCCCCTCCCTCGGACTCCCCACTCCTAAATTTTTTCTAAAGAAGAATTTAAAAAATCCAACAAAAAAGTTAATTTTTTTAACCTACCAATGCCCAACCCCTCATTCCCACTCCAATAATAATACTTTTCTTACAATTTTTGTATATCCAAAATTTTATTTAAAAATATTAAATTAATTTAACTTGAAAAATGAGTCAAATTGACTTTCAAAAAGTATAACATGACAACAAAAATGGGACGGAGAGAGTATTTAGTACTAAATCCAGAAAAAATTCACACACAATTTGTTTTAATACAATAAAGTTTTTTTTATTATGAGTGGAGATCTATGAGTTTATATGACTATCCATATTTTACCCATTTTGACCATATATATTTATATGAACTCTTATAATAGATTAATCCATATTTACTCATTTAGAAAATATGAATAATTCATTAAAATAAATATAAATAAATGATCTTCTTTCACTTCATATAGATTGAAATTGTCACCCCTAAGAACAACACTAATATATTAAAATTCGATAGTATAATTCACTTTGGAGGCATATAGTCAGTTCAAAGCTTGAATGTCCAGTGTAGAGACAATAAAGATGCACTGGCCGTCATGAAACCTCTCCACAGCTAGTGCTACGTGTTAGTATTTTTATCATTAAATAACATTTAATTAAGAGAAAATCATTCTTGATTATCAAATCCATACAATTTATCCCCATGGAAGCAATGTAATCTTCACCTCGTAATGCATTGATTTCTATTGTTTTCTCGTCTCATTCTATGTGTCACCTTTTTCTTTTTAATTTCTTTCAAAAAGAATAATATTTTATTATAATTAAAAATAATTTAATTTTAAAATTTCTTTTTTATCCTTAATGAAATAATTCTTAGCCATGCAAATATCAAAAAATTATTTTAGACCATAAATTTCAAAAAAAAAAATCTTAAATATCATGCCAAGTCAAAAAAATACTAATACTAAATAAAATAAACAAAAAGAGTACTAATTATTTATATTTTTTCTAGCAATTTTAGTATTTGTTCGTCAGCTTTGAACATTCATAAAGTTTGTTTGGAGATACTTATGCAAGGGAATTCATCAAATAAGCTAATACATTTTATTTTTACTCCCTTCATCTTATTTCGTGTGACACCCTTGACTTGATACAGTATTTAAGGATTTTGTTTTTTAAAACTTGTAGTCTAAAATCATTCTTATATATTTGTGTGACTGAGAATTACTCCATTAAGGGTAAAAAGGTAATTTTAAGGTTAAATTGTTTCCAATTAAAGTAAGCTGACATTCTTTTTGGAACGAATAAAAAAAAAATGTCACACAAAATATGAGAGATGGAGTACTTTATATTGTGATAATCGGATTTTACCTTAGCTTCTTTCATATTTGCAATTTTAGCTGCTTACGCAATTTGTTATCTAATTGATTTAGTCCATACATTCTTTAAATCAGCTCACATATAAATTTAGCTGTTGGATAATCCATATAGTATAAAGTATATAACTTTGATCATAAAGATCAATTTCTAGTTGCATAGCTTTATAATAAATTTGTAAAATTTTTGTGCAATTTTTGTTGAATTGAGCTGACATTTGTTATGATGATTGTTCGATTGAAAAATCTATGTTTTAAAATCGTATGCTAGATTCTTATCTTATATAAATCTTCCCTTATGTTCCCAATGAGAATAATACAAAGAATAAAAAATTTCAATGATAAAAATTCTCATTATAAACTTAGCATGACTAATGTTGTTTTCAAGCAAACAACTAACACTAATTTCATTAAAATTTAACGTTATTTATCCAATCTTCCAAATTAGATAATTAATTTATAAAAATTATAATCTTGAGAAAACTCAGCCTATTAATATTACTTTTTTTTGTCCATTTTTACTTGTTCACTGTACTAAAATAGATGTCTGACAATACCTATCTATTTTATAAAATCAAATCAAATTTTTTTTTAATAAAATTATTTTTATTATTTATTATTTCTTAATTTCTCCACAAAATCAATAAGGGGGAGTAGCATTAGAAGAGAAATTTTATTATTTAAAAAACAATTAAAAATAACAAAGTGTTCCTTCAAGGCGGTAAAAATTAGAGAATCCGGTCCGAATTCTCATGCAAAAAGGTTAAAAAAAGATATTCGCCCTCCTCCCACTATATGCCGTTTGCCACGTCTTTCTTTTATTAAATAATATAAATATATTGTGCCCCAACTGTATTTATTTTATTTATTATTTATAAATAACTACTTTAAAACCGAAACTTAAAATTGAAAACACCACACTTCTCTCTCTAATAACGTTCCTCCGAAAATCCCGACTCTTCCAAAAAAAATAATCAAAAAAGAAAAAAAACGGATCCAAAAAACAGGCCCTGATAAAAATATTACCCCCAAAATAAGAACAAACCCTAACCCTAGCTTTCCTATTTCGCACGCACGAACGAACATCTTTCTCTGTTTCCCCCTTCCCATACGAATACGAATATCAGAGCGTAATCCATTCTCTGTCGTCGTTGATTTGGTTCAGGATAAGGTTTTCTGGTTGTCGGTGGCGGTGATGTATGTTGCAAGGGTGGTTGTGGAAGTGGATGGTGGCGTCGGCGATGACTGGTGGTGACGGTGGAGGGAGATGTCAGCGGCGGAGGAAGATGATGGTTAGGATTACAGAAGGGGAGGAAAAGAAACCATGTTCAATCTCTCTTCTCCCTAGGGTTTCGGAAAACGAAATTACAGAAAAGCCCTCCAAGTTGGAGAAAATTACGGAACTGCCACAACAGCCTAATGAAATAGAAAATGGGGTAGACTTTTTTACACAGGCAAGAAAAGCTTTGTCCCTGCGTTGTCCTTTCGATTCTGAGGATTCTAATTCTCACTCACAGCCATCTTCTTCCTCTACTCTGCACCTTACTTTACCTAATAACTTAGCTCAGTTGTTAAATAAGCATTCTGATAGTAGAAAAAGGCATAAGAAGTCTCATGCAGCAACTGAAACTAAGAAGAAGTCGTCTTCGAGACAAAAAGGGGGTCGTAATAGTGGATTCTGGGATGATGTTGAGGAATTCTTTCGTGGATTATCTGTGGAAGATATTGATAGATTGTATAAACTTGGGTCTTTCGAGTTTTTGGGTAATGATCAGAAATTATTGTACGTCCCTACATTTGACAATGTGGGGAGTGCAGTAAATGATAGTGAGGTGACAGTTAAAGAAGAGAACGAGAAGGAGAATGAGCATGAGCAATTTATGGACGTGGACAGTGAAGTAGGAAAGGAAACCAAATTGCCTGAAGAAGAAAATGATGGAAATGTGAAACCCTGTTCGTCCCCCTCTCTGCCTTTCAGTGGGTTGGAATGGCTATTAGGTTCTAGGAATAAGATATATATTGCCTCTGAACGGCCCTCAAAGAAAAGGAAGCTTTTGGGTGGAGATGCAGGGTTGGAGAAGCTTCTAGTTGCTCGTCCTGTAGAAGGGTCCGATTCATTTTGTCACTATTGTTGTTTAGGTGACCATGGTGATGTGTTGAACAGACTGATGGTTTGTAGTTCTTGCAATATCCATGTTCATCAGAGATGCTATGGTGTGCAGGATGATGTTGATGGCACTTGGTTGTGTTCTTGGTGCAAGCAAAATGATGAGAATTTAAGTAATGACAAGCCATGTGTTCTTTGCCCAAAAATAGGGGGTGCTCTGAAACCATGTAAGAAAAGAGGTCTGGGAAGTGAAGAATCTTCTGGATTGGAGTTTGTTCACTTGTTTTGTTGTCAGTGGATGCCTGAGGTATTTGTTGAGAATACTAGGGTCATGGAGCCGATAATGAATGTTGATGGCATAAAGGATACACGGAAGAAGTTAATTTGTTATTTGTGCAAGGTGAAACATGGGGCATGTGTTCGGTGTAGTAATGGTATGTCTAGCTGCTTACTTATTTTACTGTTCCTGCATTTATTGGTTTGATGGTTTTCTTGAAGACGTTTGGTTTGGTTAATTGGAAGCTTCTACTTGACATAGTTAGAAGTCTAGCTATTTTCTAGTCAGTGACTTGGTTGGCATGCACCAAGTTTATGTCAATATACAATTCGTCCGGTAGTCTTTTAAAGAAAAAATATTTGCTTATTTGACGTATCTTGTGTATACTTGTATCAGTTTTCTTGGTCTTTCATCTTATTTTATCAAGCATTTGTAATTGTGCAAGAATTAAGAAGGAATAAATCTTATTTGGTTGCAGTGTTCATTCTTTTTTGATTGCCGTGTTCTTTCTCCACTTCGTCCACTCTGTTCCTACAACTCATGAAAAAGGTTGTAGATCTTTCCTATATTTACTTCTTCAAACACGGTTTTGGAGTTACAGTGTAGGATAGCTGGATAGAGCGACACCGACGCGATTCAGTGCAATATGAACTTGATATTTTTGTTATTTTTCTGAAATTACTTGGGGCTGTTGACTTCCATTGGTCAAGAAAATGTGGGAACTTTCTGCAGGTTATAATGTTTTTGTCATAGTTTCTCTTTCTTTTCTGTTTCCATTTTCAGTCTGGGGAGAGTTGGAGTGCTTTTCTCTAATAAATAATTCTGGTCATTGGGATATGATGAGGTCACTGGATCAAAGAATTTGACTAGTAGATATAAAGATTACAGCTCAGAGTTGAAGCTGTAACTCTGTTCTACAACTCATGAAAAAGGTTGTTGATCTTTATTTATATTTACTTCTTGAAACAAGGCTTTGGAATTACAATGTAGGATAGCTGGATAGAGCAATACCGACACGATTCAGTGCAATATGAACTTGATATATCTGTTTTTTCTGAAATTGCTTGGGGCTGTTGACTTTCATTGGTTAAGAGAATGCGGAAACTTTTTGCAGATTATACTTTTCTTTTGGTCATAGTTTCTCTTTCTTTTCTGTTCCCATTTTCTGTCTGGGGGAGTTGGGGTTCTTTTCTCACATATATATTTGGATCATTAGGATATGAGGTGGTCACTTGATCTGAGAATTTGACCAGTAAATATAACGTTTAGAGTTCAGAGTTGAAACTGTAAATGCTGATAAAGCAGTCCCTAGAATATCTTTACTGGTTACATTGTTATATAAACAAAACTTTGTTTTCAGTGATGAGAATCTGCTTGGTGTCGACCACGTAAAGGCTTTCTGCAATTTGAAGGGGATCTGCAGTAGTTTCTTCTTGTTGAGATGGTTCAGAAATTACAACAACAACAACCAACGTACGCAGTGTAATCCCACAAAGTAGGGTCTGGGAGGGTAGAGTATAGCTCACCTTACCATTACTTAGGGGTAGAGAGGCTGTAGATGGTTAATAGCCTTGGTGCTAAAACAGTACAAGAGTCAGCAATCATTCTGTACAAAAAACAAAAAAGAATGATATCTGCAATAAAGGTACTGTGTTTGTAAAAATTTTGTGAAACCTAATGTGGGATCTGCATTTTCTTCATCTGGTAGATTACACCCAAACCTTCTTTCAAATGCTTTTCCTTGTGTCTAGGGTCTATTGAACACATCCTCTCTACCTCTCAAGGTAAGGGTAAGGCCTATTGTACACTTTACCCTCCGCAGACACCACTTATGGGGAGAATGTTGTTGGATTACATCAAAAAGTCAAAAGCCACAAACAGTTGTATTTAAGTTGTTGTACACTAACACTCTTCTCTTTGGAGGATCTCACATTTTTTCCTTCCATGTATTCTAGCATATAGACACATGGATGCAGCACCAAATCCTTTTTAATGGTTTACAAATACCCCTGGAGTTTTAGCAGCTCTTTGATTGTGTTTGGATTACCAGTAGTGATGAAAAAATAGAAGACCACATTTGTACGACCACTGAGCAATGCAAAAATAGGTGGCTGCCATTTTCCATTCCTCATTATACATCAAACACCTATTGCATAATAACACTCCTCGTCTCTGTAGATTATTGTGTCCAAGACATGCATCGTGAGGCATCAACCACATGAAGCAATCAACTTTGTAAGGAGCTTTAGACTTCCAAAGTTGCTTCTGCGACCAACTGTTGAAGCTAACTTCCCCTCATTGAGAGGCTTGTAGCATGCCTTGTGAACTTCTCATTTTGCTGTCTGTTCCATACAATACAATGCTTTATTTGATCATTGAGAGATACCCATCTTTAAATCCTCAAATAAGAGAGCAATAGAGGGACTTCTTCGTCAAAACAACTTGTTCTTAATGAAATGCACCAAGTGTTACCATTCAAACACTGTGAGACAACTGTGTGAGTGAAGGTATGAATA
>JBCEWC010001213.1:0-43231 GCA_038996855.1 Solanum aculeatissimum
CTATTACCCTTTTTACTATAGTTATCTCTGATTTTACTTTGTGTCTTACATACCAGTACATGTTTGTGACGTCCCATTGCCTGGGGACACTGCATTTTATTTCATACATCCAGGTTTGGATAGTGATTTTGATTGACCCCTCTACTAGGAGCCCAATTCAACTATGAGTTGGTAAGCTCCACCTCTTATTGGAGCTTTTACAGGATGCTTACTTTTGTTGTACAGTTAGATATAGTCGGGGCCCTGTCCCGACAATGTTAGTGATTCTCTTAGAGGCTATTATGGACATATTATTTTGGGTTGGTTCTCTTGTGCCTTTCTGTCTCAAGTCATAGGATTGGTATGTATATATAGTGTGTGACTGTACCTCTGTTGATGCAGCCTTGTCAACTAGCCAATACTTTATATGTTGGTTTACCTATCTTGTTGTATATGACTTATTGTTGTCCAGGTCATGACCTAAATAGTCCAGGCTTAATTTTTTCAAATGTTATGCTACTCGATATTTTGGCCCCTAGTTTAGTGGCTAGGATGTTCGGTGGCTTACTCAGCCGATGGCAGTATCGAGTGTCAGTCACGCTCTCCTTATTTTTAGGGCATGACAAAGGGTTTTCTCTTTAAAGCATAATCGAAAATCATAGATTATGTAGGACATGCATTTCTTGAACATCTATAAATATACCTCGCTCTTTATTTTTTTAGCATCAACATTCACGGATTTGGAGTTTCTCTCTGTAAATAACCTTTGGAATTAGACATGGAGCATCAAAGTATGAGGTAAAAATATTTTTTTTACTTTTTGTGTGTTCTATCTCGTTCTTTTTTCTCTTCCTTTCTTTTGTGGGGTTGTAAATTTAAGCTTCATTGTATCACAAGAATATGGTCTTAAGGTGTGAAAGGATGGATCTGCATCCACACCTTAAGAAAGGTAATTTTATGGTAATTCTTATCGCGCAAAGGAATAGATATGCATTCCCGCTTTAAGAATAAGGTAATTTCATGGTAATTCTTATCGCGCAAAGGAATGGACATGTATTCCTTACTTAAGAATAAGGTAATTTTTTTGGTAATTCTTATTGTGCAAAGGAATGGATATGCATTCTCTCCTTAAGATTAAGGTAATTTCTAGGTAATTCTTATCGCGCAAAGGAATGGATACGCATTCCTGCCTTAAGAATAAGGTGATTTCTTGGTAATTCTTATCGCGTAAAGGAATGAATACATATTCTCACCTTAAGAATAAGGAAATTTGAAGATGTTCTCATGGTGAGAAGGAATGGATACACATTCCCACCCTAAGAAAGATAATTTGAAGAGATCCTTATGGTGAGAAGGAATGAATATGCATTCCCACCCTAAGAAAGATAATTTGAAGAGATCCTTATGGTGAGAAGGAGTGGATATACATTTTCACCCTAAGAAAGGCAATTTGAAGAGATCCTTATGGTGAGAAGGAATAGATATGCATTCTAACCCTAAGAAAGATAATTTGAAGAGATTCTTATGGTGAGAGGGAATGGATAGGCATTTCCACCTTAAGAAAGACAATTTGAAGAGATCTTTATGGTGAAAAGGAATGGATACGCATTCTTACCCCAAGAAAGAGAATTGAAGATGTTCTTAGGGTGAAAAGAAATAGATATGCATTCCCACCATAAGAAAGGTCAAGGCTTGAAGACTTTAACTTTCAAGCTCGATAGTTTGCAGACATGATGAAGCTAAAACTTTAATTTGAAGACTTCAACTTAAAAATTTGGTTGATTTGAGACTCTATCTTGCAGCTTTGCTAAATTTGAAGACTTTAATTTGCAAACTTGATAAACTTGAAGACTTTAACTTGCAGATTTAAAAGATTTGAAGACTTTAATTTACATGCTTGGAGAATTTGAAGATTAAAAGATTTGAAGATTAAAAGATTTGAAGACTTCAATTGTATACTTGGAGGATTTGTAGAGTTAAACTGGTGTACTTGGAGGACTTAAAGGCTTTAACTTGTGTACTTGGAGGATTTGAAGACTTCAACTTGCAGATTTAGAGGATTTAAAGGCTTCAACTCGAGTACTTGGAGGATTGGAAGACTTCAACTTGCGTACTTGGAGGTTTCCAGGACTTCAACTTACAAACTTAGAGGATTTGAAGGCTTTGACTCACGTACTTGGAGGATTTGAAGGCTTCAACTCGCATATTTGGAGGATTTGAAGACTTCAAGTACATTGTTAAGAAAACTCATATTTCATAGGGGTTCTCCCCCATCGAGTCACCACTCTTTGGTATAAGTTCAAAATTTGATGAAACGTTCTTATAGATTTAACTCTCATATGAGAGATCAAGTGGAGACATATGGTGTTTTTTACACTCATGCAACTGAACTTGAAACATAATTCTAAGTGCCTAGGTACCTCAGTGAAGAGGATCAATGTCACAACGTAGTTCTAAAAGGGTGAGTGTTTTGTTTTGGTGGAGGTGTCGTACAAAGTTTATACTATTGTGGGCCAGGAGTAACATGCAATTTATGCTCATACATTAAAGAGTGTCATCTTGCTTCAAGGGTAGTACCTCTTGAGGAATTTTGCATTGATGGGACCAATCCTTATGCCATCCAGCATGATACATAGAAGATTTGTGTTGCTTGACTCCAAAAAGATCATAAATATTATTCATCAAATTGTTATCAAATAATTTACCATTATCAGTTATTATGTGCTGAGGAATGCCAAATTGATAAATGATATTCACTCGAATAAAGTTTGAAACATTCTCCTTCTTTACTTCTTTGAGAGTGACAACTTTGGCCCATTTTGAGAAATAATTTGTTACAACCAAGATATATAATTGTCCACCAGAAGGCTTTGGAAGTGGTCCAACAACATCCAATCCCCAAGCATCAAATGGCCAAGATGTGATAGTTGGGTGTAAAACTTCAGGCGGTTGATCTATGAAGTTTAGATGGAATTGGCAAGTCTTGCACCTTCGAGCATAGTCTAAGCAATCTTTTACCATGATTGACCAATAATACACCATTCTCTTTATGTGAAAGTAGAACTTTGTTCTAGATTGATACGATCCACATACTCTTGAATGTGCTTCTTACAGATCTTGACTTGCTTCTTCCTCTCCCAGACATCTGAGGAATACCCCCTCAAAGGATCTTCTATATAGTGTGTCCTTATAGTAAAGGAAATGAGGTGCATAACGATAAATATCAATCCTTCTTTTGGCATCTTCTGGAATTATCCCATAATATAAGTAGTCGACAATAGTTTATCCCTAGTCCTCTTTATTGGCTTCAGAAACCACAACAATATGCTCAAGCTTATTTTTCGTATGTTCATCTTATTCCGATAGTGATACTACCCATTTTTGGTAGATATTAACTTGCATTTGATCAGAAAGAGTCATAGTTGAAGCTAGAGCAGCTAAGGTATCAACTGTTTTATTTTCTATTCTCGGCGCATGTCAAAGGGTTACATCTCCAAGCCATCTTATCAACTTTTAGGAATAGAGTGACATGGGCTTAGTTCAAGCTTCTTGACCTGATAGGTTCCCAAGAATGGTTTAATCACTAATTAAGAGTCACCAAAGACTTGTAACTATAATTGTTTCATGTCAACAACCATTTCAAGACCATATTTTACGACATTATTGGAGCAAAGTTACTTCAATGTGATGGAGAATGATAGGACCTCTCCCCATGAAATGACAAATACCATTCCAACGCCAGCTCCGTCGGGATGTGCAACCCTATCAAAGTATATCTTCTAAGGAGGTTATATTTGAATGGCCATCGCATCTTCATCAGGGAGCTTATCAGTTAGCTCCCAATCACCTGGTATTGAATGGTCTACCAAGAAGGCTACTAATACTTGTCCCTTTACAACCTTTTGTGGGATATACATGATCTCAAACTGTTAGAATTAGAGATACTACCTTGCTAGTCGGTTGTTGAGGACTGGTTTCGACATGATAAATTTGATGGGATTTTCTTTAGATATGAGGTGAACATCGTGAGCTTGAAAATAGTTCTTCATATTTTAAATTAAGAAGACTAGAGCCAAACAAACCTTTTTGATTGGCGAATAATTTAGCTCATTTGGCATCATCATTTTGCTCAAGTAGTAGAGGGAGTTTTCTTTGCCTTTACTATTTTCTTGAGCTAATAGGGCTCCTATAGACCTTTTTTATGTTGCAATGTAGAGTATCAATGGCTTTCCAAGTATAACTGCTAGAATTGGAGGGTTTGCTAGATATGTTTTGATACTTTCAAAAGTTTTACAACATGTTTGGTCCCACTTAAAAGGAACACCTTTCTTCATAACATGACTGAATGGTTGGCATCTTCCAGCAAGATTTGAGATGAACCTCCTTAGGTAAGCTAACTTTCCTTGAAGGCTTTACAACTCATAAATGTCTCGAGCATCTTCAAGATGACATCAATTTTAGCTTGATCAATCTCAATCCCTCGATGTTGCACAATAAAGTAAAGAAACTTGCCAAAAGTAACCCCAAAGGCACATTTCAATGGGTTCATCCTTAGCTGATATCTTTGGAGCAATTCAAACATCATTCTTAAGTCTTTATGGTCACCCCTCTTTCTCAACTTCACCAATAAGTCATCAACATAACATTCGACATTTTTGTGGAGTAAGTCATCAAATATATTCTACATAGCCCTTTAATATGTGGGACTGATATTTTTTAGATCAAAAGGCATCACTTTGTAGCAATAAATATCTTTAGGGGTGCGAAATACAGTGAGTTCTTCATATTTTGGTTCCATGCGGATTTGGTTATAGCAAAAAAAACCATTCATGAATGACATTGCTTCATAACTAGTGGTAGCATCAATCATCAACTTTGGAATAGGAAGTAGAAATTCATCTTTTGGGCATGCATTATTGAGATCTATAAAATCAACACACACTCGAATTTGACCATTCTTCTTCCTCACAGGAACGATACTTGAAATCCATGTAAGGTATTTAACTTTATGAATGAAGCCTGCCTAAATGAGTTTGTTGAATTCATTCTCAATCAATGGGACCAACTTTAGCCTAAAACGTCTTTGGGCCTACTTGACAGGATGGGCACCATTCTTAAATGCCAATTAATGGATCACTATTTTAGGATTTAATCCAAGCATTTCTTTGTAACTCCAAGTGAAGACATCCCTATATTCTTTGAGTATATTCATATAAGCATTTTCTTCATCAGTTTCTAGAAAGGCGCTCAAGTAAGTTGGCCTTGGGTCTTCATCAGTGCCAATGTTAACTTCCTTTAACAGATCTATTGTGGCCTTCACTCCTTGTTCTAGTTTAGGTGAAGCATCTCTAACATCTTCTTCTTCTTGCGAGTCATTGTCATTGATAAATATATGACAACACCAAGCAATGTATTCCGATCCTCCATCAATCTTCATTTGAGACGTGGCATCGAGCTCTTTCTAGGTTGTAATATCATACGAGGACCCTACACTTTCTTTATCTTCCTCACGCTCCTTGGTGTAAACCACGGTGTGAGCCCTTTCTTTTAGTAACTCTTCATATAAAACCATGAGTTCCACTTTTTGCTTCATTCTAGAGGGAATTGTGCTTTGGATATCCTTTTGAATAAGCAGAGCAAACATTGTCACCCTTAGGTAACTTCTATGACGCTTCTTATTCTTCTTCTTTAATGGCCTCAACTTCTCGAATACATAAGTTCTTGTGGTGGGTCTTCCAAGGCAATCGAAGACAGAAAGCCTTTTGTTAAAAAAGTAGACTCGTCTTTGATGGTGATATAATTATTACTTTCTCTTCTTATGGACATACAGATTGGAGGTGGTTGGTTATAGCCTAAAACTTCATGTTCTTCCTAGTGATATCATCTGATGAGAGTTTCCCTAATTTAGATGGTTCATTAGGGTTGTATCCAACCTTTTCAAGTAACTTTTAAGAATTTGAATCAAAGCCTTTTGTACATTTTGTAGGGAGTGACATATCCTGAGGTGGATTTTAAGCCACAAACTTTTCCAGTAGATTTGAAGACAAGTTTATTGCATCAATGCATTTGATAGGAAGGGTCAATTCCCCTAATACATTTCCTTGAAT
The DNA here is from genome assembly GCA_038996855.1 of Solanum aculeatissimum. NCBI lineage: Eukaryota > Viridiplantae > Streptophyta > Magnoliopsida > Solanales > Solanaceae > Solanum > Solanum aculeatissimum. Next base: position 6,087 of record JBCEWC010001213.1, read on the forward strand.
GTCAGGCGATTGACCCCCCTCCCCCTTCTTTATCTTCAGAACGTAGCAGAGAGCAGAAGTTGACTTTCCTTTTGAGGACATGATCTTCCCTTTATTTGGACAAAAAACAAACTCCTCAATATTGACATTGACTTTAACCACTTTGTCGCTTTTGCTTGCTAGCTTATCAGACTTAGTCATTTTGACATCATCGAGTTTTGTCTCCTTCATCACGTAACTCTTCAAATAGAATTTTGCATCAGTAAAGTATGACTCAGCTCAGTGAAACGATTATCATTAATAACTATTTTCCTTTCAATTCTATCTTGAAGGTACTTTAAACATTGATATAGGGGGACAAGATAATCTTATTCTCATATACCCAAGGCCTGCCAAACAATATATTATATGAAGTCTTTGCATCAATCATGTGCATCTATGCATTAGATTGCAAATCACCAATATGAATTTTTAACTTGATGGAGCCTATAGATCTCTGCCCCCTTGATTGAATCCTTGTATTAACAAACAACTTTCATTAAGTTCCTATATCATGATACCTAGTTCTTTTAATATAAGGATAGGCAGAATGCTAACTCTAGATCCTTCATCAATCAAGATTTTATTTATCCTCTTCTCTAGCACCTGGCCCACCATATACAAAGGACGATTATGTAGTTTTTCACAAAATATAAGATCATCATCTATGAATATGATTTTTGTATCACATGCATGCACTTCTTGAAGAGAGGGTTCTATAAGCTTTTTAGAAGATAAGAGGGACACTTTTGATGGAGTATCACCCGTGGTTTCTTCTTTTTCATCATTAAAACATGATGCCTCGATGTTGTCTTGGATAGTCTTGGTGTGAAACCAACTCGGTAAGAACTCTCCAAAAGTCATAGAAAGTCATGGTTTCTGGTGGTGATGTGCTTTCATCTTTGCTTTCTTCGGACATTTGGCTTACTTTTGCTTCATTAGTCTCCTTATTATCATCTTTTTGGTCGGTTGCTTAGATGATTCTTTTCATGAACTTGTATTGTTATGTTTTCCCCTAGTCACGAGAATCCAATCTTAATCATCATTTCTATCAGTTTGAGTTTTATTGGGCTCTAAGGACTTCTGTTTTTCAGAGATATATATTTGGACAGGGTTGTGAGACCCCGTGATTCTCATTTTCCATAATATCCATATTTTGGCATGTTGTATAAGACATATATGAATCTGGATAGAACCTAATGGTAATAAGGCTGCAAATAGGTGGTAATATCAAGGAATTAAAGTTTTAAGTCAAAGAAACCCCCTAAATGCATATTCGGGATTAGAGATATGGCCCAAGTGACACCTCGCCTTTTTTGGAAGATTTAAATTGAATTTCACTTCTCGGATGGGACTAAAAGTGCATATTTTGATAATAATAGATTTTTAGGGGGTATTTTAATATCCCAAAGTTTATGTGTTAAGTTTCAGAGTCAAGGAAGTTGCAAGATAAAGTTTGGCCAAAGTTACCGTAAGTTTCTTCAAGAAATCCTTCTTAAATTAGGGTCAAATGTATTAGACCATATCTCACAAAATATAAAGAGTTAGAAGGGATATGCCTATCAAATTGAAGGTCTACGAGTCTAGTTTGCAACGCATAAAACTTCACATCAATTCGACTTCAGAATAAGAAGTTATAAGAGTTTTACCGCGACTGCCCGAGCAGAAAACTGGGTCATGGATCGGGTTGGGTCAAGCCCACTTAAATATCAACTAATTTCACTTTTTAAATCTCAAAATAAAGTATTTTCGTCCCAAAATAGTTCAAAAACTAAAGACAAAGCTCCCACCAGGTCCATAAGCAATTTCGATAAGATCTTTGCATTTTTACCGTTAAAATTTATCCGCGTGCCTAGAAAATGTGTCTTACTCTTTGTGATTGTTTTCCCCTCTTATTAGTTGTGTTTGGGGCTATTTTTGGACTATGAAAAAGTGGTGTTATTGCTGGTCATTGTATGTTTGTAGTTGTTTTGTTTAAGTAATTATTTTGGGGCTCTTGTATGACCATTTTTATGAAGTTCTACAGACGTTTCATTGCGTAAACGCTATATGAAAAATCTGGTCATTAATGCCAATTTATGGACTGTTTGTAGGTATTTTTAAGCTGCGTATATATAGTCATTGTAAAGCTTAGGACGTCGGAAATAACTTTTGTGAAGGAACTTTGGGCATTCAGACGTTCGTTGGGAAGGTATGTTAAGGCTTAGCTTCGTCCCTTCTTTTAGCACGAAATTTGAGAAATTCGCAAAACGTCAAATGCAATATTTTTTTCATTTTATTGCTAGAAAGACCTTCTGTAAAAGGCATTGGGGTTGTAGATGAATTATTTTCATAATGGTACTTTGTTGGCATTCCATTCGTTCGCTTAAACTGGACATTCAGTACCTATATATCAATTTATTGATTTGTCTGATTACCTATCCATACATTTGAGGTGTTTCTCTTCTTGGTGTGGTGTCACTGAAAATAATGACAAATTACGAGGTGAATGTAGTGGCCATAATCAGTCCTTCTTTCGTACTAAAATCATATTTGAAGAACTTAGACAGTAACACGTTGATTTTTAATAATTTACAGTATAATGCTCCTATTTAAACTACTAAGGCATTTAATTCTTTTTAAGTACTTTCTTTTACTAATTGACATGGAACCAAGTACAAGCATTATGTGAAACACCTTTATGAACATTCTTAGAATTAAGGCCTCATTCTAAATATTGAGTTAAGTTGTCAAACTATTTTGAAAGACATGTAAGATCCCACGGGTCATATGTATATGTTACGATAATGATTATGATATTATGAAGATAAGTGTATCAATGAGCCAAGATTGGCTGAATTTATGTTATGTCCTATGATGTGCATTCATATCATATATTGCATATTATGCATGGACTTTGAGCTATAATCAGAGGTATGGGGCCTATTTACCCAACTGACTATATGTATGTATATGATACGGATGGCCACAGGTTGATAGATATGATGTCGGCTAGCTCCCAAAAAAGACCACCATTGCTAGCTTTTGGTTGGGTATGTCATGTATTTGCATCTATATATATGTATTCACGACATGCGATTATGCGAGCATACCATGCATATTTGATCATTAGAAGGCTAAGGGTTGGCCATGAAGGTTACCTGAGTTTTGGTCACAAGTGGTATTTCTATTACTACTTTCCTATAGTTATCTATGGTTTTACTTTCTGTCTTACATACCAGTAGATGTTTATTCGTACTGACATCCCGTTGTCTGGGGGCGCTGCATTTTATTTCGTGCGTATAGGTTCAGATAGAGATTTTAATTGACCCCTCCACTAGGAGCCCAGTTCAGCTATGAGTTGGCAAGCTTCACCTTTTCTTGAAGCTTTCACAGGATGCTTACTTTTTGTTGTACAATTGGGTATAGTCGGGGCCCTGTCCCGACAATGTTAGTGATTCTCTTAGAGGCTATTATGGACATATTATTTTGGGTTATTTTTTCTTGTACCTTTCAGTCTCCAATCATAGGATTGGTATGTATATGTAGTATGTAACTGTACCTCTGTTGTTGTAGCCTTGTCAGCTAGCCAGTACTTTATCATTGATTTACCTATCCTAATGTGCTTGGTAACTATTAAGCAGGTCATGACCCAAACAGTCCAGGATTAGTTTTTCAGATGTTATGCTGCCCCATCTTTTGGCCCCTAGCTTAAGTAACTAGCATGTTCAATGGCTTACTCGATCAATGGTGGTATCAAGTGCCAGTCATGCCTCCCCATCTTTTGGGGTGTAACATGGATCAAGTGAGCCAAAAGTGATGGAGTTTTGGTTAGAACTTGCTTTCTCATCATCAAGGACAATCTTCTTTTCCCTAGACAATTGCCTTTGTCCTTGAAGATAAAACACTTTTGAGAGAATGCTCCAAAAGTTTATGATATTTACAATAGTTTGGATCGTCAGTCTTTCCAGCTTCATTACGTTTCATCCTTGGTAACTCGATGAGCTTTAGTTCAACCAATTCATCAAATATTTGAGAAACATTAGAATTCAGAAAGGTGTATTCTTTTTCTTGCATCTCCTTTAAAGTTAACTTTCGATTTGGACGCCTTTGAAAAGTTTTCCTCACATTTTGCTTCCTGCTTTCCTTTGTAGTGAACTTCACGAGCGATGCGTTGACATTCATGGATTCCTTATTGTCATTTTTAGCACAAATGTTCTTCATTTCTTTGGTTCTTGCTTATCCTTTCCTTTGCAAGGATTATGGACAAGCATCATATCTTTTTCTACAGAAGACATTCTTAATTTCATATCGTGAGCACAAGCACCTAAATCTTCAAAGGACTTTGACTTGATTCCTTGTAAGATGTAGAGAAGTCTCAGTGCATTCCTTGGATACACATTTCAATCGTAGAAGCTTCACTATGTCTATTTTTGTAATTTAGGCTCGCGTTCCTCCAAAGATTTATGAAGTCGATGATTGGTTCATCGTTTCTTTGGCGAGTGTTTGTGAGTTCTTGTCAACTGAAGTAAAGTAATCCGGTGTACGGGACCTTGTGGGATCCAGGCGGTCCGGGGGGACCACCATGGCTCCTCTCTTCTCGAGAATTCATTACCATGCTCACTGTGCGCCTTGTGCTATAGAAGCGATTAAGAAATTCATGCTCTAGTTGCTCCTAACCGTCAATGGAATGGGGCTCAAGATCTGTGTACCAGTTAAAGGCATTTCCTTTTAAGAAGAAGACGAACTGCTTGACAAGATAGTATTTATAGGTCCCAAAATTGTTACATGTCTCCATAAAGTGCATGACATATTTCTTCAGATTTCCTTTGCCCTTAAACTGTTACAATTTGAGAGGTTGATAACCGATTGACATTTTAAGGCTATCGATCCTTGCAATGTAAGGCTTGGCATACATATGGAAAGACCTCGTGGAGATTTCATACTTGTCTTTGATAGTCCTTTCAATAAACTTCTTTAATTTATCGAGTCGGATCATCCCTTCAGTAGAAAACTGATATCTCTTTGATAGGCGGTACTTGCTTAACAAGATTTTCAGTATCCTAAGTTTCAATACCCTTCCCAGGTGCATGGCTAGACTCCCCATCTAATAAGTCGTCAAATCTATCCATCAACTTATCGATGCACGACTTTTGGTGTTGCACATGTTTGGTCAATCCTTCAATCATCTTTGCCAAATTTGCAAGTTGTTCCTTCACGGATGAAACATTAGTTGTCATCGCTTGAACGATCGTTTGAGGCATTGAAGAGTAGCACAAATTATTGTGAAAGTTGATCTTCAGAGGGCTCACATTACACGATGTATATGGAGAAGATTCATTGGATGAGTCACGATTTTTATTTGCGGTAGAGTTCTTGGAATTAGAGACCTCAAGTAGAGCCAAAGTCTGTTTGATCTTCTCAACAACACTACTTCCTCTTTCTGAAGCATTTGTAGAGGGTCTTGCTCCTTTTGGGGTTAAAGATCCAAAATTAGGAGTTGGTGCGGATGACACTCGCAGTGTCTGTTGTCCTAGCATAGTAGCTTTGGACCTTGTAACCCACTCCGACACTTCCAAAAGTAACACCAAGGATTCCCTCTACTTCAGTAGAAAACTTGGAGTCAACAACCTTAGAGGAAGTTGATTGGGAGATCTTTTTGGAAGCAATTTCAGTGTTATTTGATGCTTGAAAAGTTGAGATGAGAGGTAGAGATTGTCTTACTGGGCGTGTTAGAATTGGTAGAACAATAACATTCTCGTTGATAAAATAATAATCAAGAAACGAAAAATATTACGACAATGGAGTATTTTATTTCAAGGAGTGAGTTCTGCAATCTCTATTAATCCTTTGATTCTCCTTTTCAAATATATTCTTGAATCTTGAAAATTTTGATGGATTTAATCTTGACTTGTATTTGAATTCAAGGGCTTTTGGGCTTGATCCTGAATTTGGTGGTCTTGATCTTGATTTAGGGATTTGATGAATTTGAACTTGATGTGGACTTGTTCTTAAACTTGATCTTGACTTATACTTGAATCCAAAGGCTTTTGGGTTTGTTCTTGAATTTGATGGTCTTGATCTTGATCTATTTTTAAACTTGAATGGTTGAATTCTTGAACTTATTGCTTGTAGAGAAATCTGTGCATTTGATCCACGAGCTCTCTCTGGCTTCTTGTTAAAATTGTTGATGTGAATTATGAATTATGGGATCCCTATATATAGTTGTAGAATAAAGAAGTTACAATAGAATCAAACTTTCTTTCGGCCAATCAGATTTAAAGTGACATGAATCAGAAAAAGTGATAAGAATAAGTTTCCTTTCAAGTGACATGACGATATTTGATTGGTTGAGATACATCACTTGTACATGTGACATATTTTTATTAGCCTTTGATTGGGATGAGAATGTCATGTCATTTTGACAAATGACATGATCTCATTGGCTTCTTTATTTGATTTGACATATCACGTCATCCGACACGTGATATCAAGTGGACTTCTAGGATAAGAGGATATTGGGTCTAATAAATTGGGTCATCTTTTGTAGCCCAAATAAATGAATTTGGACTTTTAATTAAATCCGTATTTTATTAAACTTAATTAATTAACCCAATTATATTAATCCACGATATTCATATAAATTAATATATTTTAAATCATTTTAGAAAATTTATATTTTAATAAATATTATATGATTAGAGACTTAAACTCATTAAAATTAAATTATGAATCTAGATCCACAAGTTGTTAAAAAACAGGTTAATAGTAACTCTTTTAAGCTGTGCGCCGTGCCATCATGATTATTCTCTCTTATCCATCATTGTTCCCACCTTCTTCTAGGCTTTCCCTTTTCCTGCGCTTTTATTTTATTGTTATTATCCAATACAACATTGCTCTGGGTATACTACTTTTCATTGGTATACTATATCATGTTAATCAGATTAAACAAATTACAAAGATAAATAATATCGTCCTTTTCTTGTTTTAATCATTTTTTTATTCACAAAATATAACGTAGGGTGTACTTAATAATATTTCCTCAAACTTCTTAAAACACACTTTCTAGCCCCTTCACGAGCAGTGACGAAATTAGATACCTTGATGATAAATTATATTATTTATATATAATTTAAATTATTTTTATATATATATTTTTTTCGTGTCAGCTCATACAATTTTGTTTGATTTGACATAGTTTTAGAGAAAAGAAAATGTTTGAAATTTATGATAAAAAATAAGTTATAGATGTTTGTCTAACTATAAATTATTTCATTAAGCATATAATAGACATTTTAAAATTAATTTTTTATTAAATATAAAAATATATCATTTTTTTAACCAATTAAAAAATTAATCATATAAATTAGGATAGAAAAAATAGTAAATACTAAATTACCTTTATTTCTTCGTATATCTATTCCTTTTGTAGTTAAAATTACATGAAAGGAACAAAAATACCCTTGATTTATACTTTGATCCAAAAATATCTTTTTCATTAATATTTTGATCCAAAAATATCTTTATTGTTACTAAATGGGTCAGAAATGTTCTTCTCTAAATAAATATATATTTTTCCTTTTTAAACATATTGTGATCTTAATAAAAATATTATTTTTAAACAATTCTTTTTTTGTTTTGCTTTTTAAAAAAAAATCACATTAACTAATAAAAATACAAGAAAATAATTTTTTTCTTAATCTCATTTTATCAATTAAATAGAACATCGTACCCCTATAACAAGTAATACATGTCATAAATATACGATCATAGTAAACTCAACATTAATTTTTATTTAGATAACGATAAAAATATTATAATTATAATAAAGCAAAAAAAATAGTTTTAAATTTTTTTCTCGAATTGAAGTAGGATAAATATTTTCTAATTAAAAATATATTATTTAAAAAATAATGTATTCAAAAATAAAATAAATAATAATTTTTTGTGAAAAAAGGACATTTTTGACCCATTAATAGAATAAGGATATTTTTGGACCAAAATATTAATAATAAAAATATTTTTAGACCAACCTATAAATAAAAAATATTTTTATTCCTTTCATATAATTTAAGAGTATTTTTAATTCTTTTCCCTTAAAATTATAAAAAAAATTTACTTGGCCACCTGTACTGAAATTTCCACCACAACTCACATGGAAAAAGAAAACAACATTCTATTTGAATCAACAATCCCACCATTCCCGTAATATTTTATAGTCGTTACAAGCTTTAAGATCTCCATAATACCCCTAAACTCTCCTTATAATTTCATTAAACCTCCCCTAAACACCACAATCATGACCGAAAAAGCAACAGGGCTAACACCGTCATTTGGATTTCTGACTATTTATAATCACGCTTCCACGCTCCCTCCCTTTTTTCTCTGTTTATTTTTTATTCACAGAGAGAAGAAGAATGTGTCTGCTCTAAATTATGGTTTTGGACTGCTATATTCATACATGCGCCAACTTTTTCTCCTTTACTCGTTCTGCATTTGAATTTTTTGGGACGAATAAATGATTGTGGAGGCGGCGTTGGAGTTTCTCTTGCCATCGTGGTGGGAGGTGCAAGTCGCCATCGCCACCGCTTCCTTCGTCATACTCTCTTGCTGGTTCTTCAACCTCGGCGGAGACGAGGTAGTTGATTATCGCCCTAGGGTTGCTGACGTCATCAATGAGAAAATGGAGGATGATACAGCATGTAGGGCTAATGTAAGTACAGTCTCCCTGTATAACAATTCTGTTGTGAATAAAAATTGAGGATTAGAAATTGTAATTTGTGAAGAAATTTTATTCCAATTAGGAAGGGGAATAAGAGCTTAGAATATGAAGTAGAGATCACTGCTCAAGCGTTAGTGACTATATTTACGTAGTTTTGGATATAAAAAAAACTTAAATCAGTTGTTGAGTTGATCTAAATGGTCATGTGTGCTAATGGACGATTAAATGATAAGCTGAAATTTGATTTTGCATGGTCTAATTTTCATCTATCCGATTTGGAAATGACCAACGTCAGATGTTAATGCAACTTTATAGTTAAGCTTTTTGGAGATTTTAATTTCCTCCCAGTTTTTTTAGTACTTGGCATAATATTGAAAAGCATACATAGTGTGTGGATGTAGTTCTTGAGAAGATGCAAATGCATGCTTATGGGCATGTAGAATATATGAGCTAGACTGGGTTCAGAACTTGTAGTAAAAGGTAAACAATATGATGTTGTACATTTTCCTCAATATTCTTCACCCTTAAGAAGTTATATAGGCCGTACGACTTTTATCTTTGGTTACTTATTTTATTCTAGTATAATCCTCAAAACAGAAAAATGACAGGTTGGGAGTTACTGAGAATTTTCTTGCCAAGTCAAAACAAATAATTCAACCTGAGCAGCGAGATTAATTAATGCTCTATGGAGAGAGTTTATAAAAAAACATATGAATTATCATGCAACTAATTCTTGGATACTAATTATTAGGTAAAGAACTGTACCATTGATTCACCATCATTAGCAGTAATTTCTCACTTTGTTAGAAAGGAAATTCTCCCTTGATTGAGAATTTTTAAAATTAAGTTTCGTTTTCATCATGTAATTTTATACTTCTTTGACATGCAGTTGTGCACTTATTTTGTAGATAGGCCAGTTCAAAGGAGATCCTCAAACTACTACTGCCTATGTAATCAAGGTATATTTGTATTTCATGTTCATGTAATACTTGAAGTGTTTATTGCTCTAATATTCATTTGATGGCCTATATCTGCAAATCGTAGTTGACTAGCTACTTGTTTCTTATATTTCAGGTTGAATTGTTAGCTGCTAAAAACCTTACTGCTGCTAATTTGAATGGGACTTCAGATCCATATGCAATCATCAGTTGTGGCTCACAGAAGAGATTTAGGTGATTATGTCTATTTTGTTATCCTATTATCTTGGATTAGTGGTATAAATGGATTACCTTGTCTAGGTGTAGTTAGTTATATGGTTTCCGATTTTATTGCTGATTTTATAACCAACTTGCATTATCAAATACCACAATTGTCGTAATGTTGTTGATAGCGTATATATTTTTATACACTTATGTATAATAGATGGTAAACATTACTGGTGTTGATTTCTTCCATTATGATTGAAATTCAAATTTGCTTAGACAAGCATGCCTGTTTTATTTTGGTCAATCTGGAGAGAAATTTGAGAAGCTTTTTATTCATCTTAGTCTCTTTCCTTTTATTGGAAATGCATGCTAGTTCTGGCCTTCTACCAGATATGATTGTGTTTAGGTGCTTGTTATCCTTGAATATTTTTCAATTTATTCTTACGGGAATAAACAATAATATGTTCAACTATGATGACTCTCACAATAGTGTCCAAATTAGATGAACTATTTTGATATGATATAAAGGAGATAAAGATAAACAGCTTTTAATATTTATGTTGTTGGTAAGTCTTAATTCTGAGATGGTCTTTTGCTCCATTAGATCTATTTTCATACTTGAAAGTCAATGTCAACTGTGAGATAACCTTTTTTGGTGTGGATTGTTGTAACAATGTGTGCACGAGGCTTGGGGAGTTTCAGAAAGTTATGAAACAATATGTTCAGATGCTTATTGCTCTTGTATTATACACAAGTTATACTCGTCTTAGTGTTGCAGTTCAATGGTTCCTGGTTCAAGAAATCCTATGTGGGGGGAGGAGTTCAACTTCTCTGTTGATGAGCTTCCAGTAGAGGTAGCTGTCCAGACAATCTTTTGACATAAAGCACAAACTTAGTGCAATGTGTGTTCTGTAATCCTCTTCAGATTTTGTTTGATCTATTTGTCATTTGATTACTTTAACATTTAATATTACATTGGTTTTGTGTTTCTATATTCTTTCGTAATAATTCATTTGCTTGATTATATGACAGATTAATGTGACAATATATGATTGGGATATAATTTGGAAAAGTGCTGTTCTTGGTTCAGTGATGATACCTATTGGAAATGAAGGTCAAACTGGTGCAGAATGGCATACCTTGGACAGTTCATCAGGACAGGTATTATTGATTTCTTAAACATCTTTGCTTTCAATAAATGCAACATCTTTTTCTTTGGTTGTTTTGGAGGTTGGCTTTTACAGAATTATGGCCATTATCTTTTTTTCTTTTCAGGTTTATCTTCATATTAAAACCTCAAAACTCAATGTCAAATCTTCAAGGTGCTTCTTTTCTCTTCTTACTGATAGCGCCTTAAGCTATTTCTTATTTGAATTTCAACCGTTGTTTATGGGACTAGTGTCAGTTATTAGAAGAATACATAATGAGGTATTCGTCTTCTCATAGGGTTCCTTCTTTTTGGTCCACGGTAGCAACGTCTGCTTGTACATACACTTACAATGAGTTGAGTTGGGTATTTATGTGCAATGAGGAAATTTATGATAGTATTTCCTATCAAGAATGTGTATGGTGGTGATGAAGAAAACAAACAAATAAATTAATCTTCTTTTCCCCAACCCCCACCGACCCACCCAAAAATTTTGCTTCTTATGTGAGCTATTATAAAGCATGTGTAGCTCGAGACTATAGTGCAATTGTGAAACATGATTTTGTGCATAGAATAAAATGTACCATGACGAGCTCCTTTATAAGAGATTTTAATTGTTTGGGGAACTTGGATCCATTCTGGATAGCTTATGCCTGGTTAGGAATTTGCATTCAACAATATCTTTAAGTAACACAGTTCTAGAATATAGGAGTTTAGGGGAGTGTACTTCCTCTGCTGTACATCCCATTCTTTAATAGTGTGAAAGGATATCATAATATGGATGTGATAATACACAAGTGATGGATGTTTAGTAGTTCATGCTTACAACAGGTAGGTAGGAAGAAAAATAGGGAAGAGGTAACCAGGTAATGAAACACTAACTCACTTAGTGAGGGAAGAGGGGAGATAAAGAGTGGGGCATCAGTTTTGATCCTTTAATCATCAGCTGGTAACCATGTGATAATATATATTTGTTCTAGCTTAATTTGCTATGTATAGATGACACTTGAAGTGCAGGAAAAAATGTTAAAGCAACATTACAAGCATTACTACACTCTGTGAAGTGTCACATGGGACTTGTTTTAGGATCGATTATTGTTTTTATTGTTGGAAGATTCTTGATCCGTCAGAGAGAAATTTATGTAAATCCTTCGGGTGGATCACTCTATTCCATGACAAGATTAATATTCATCTTAACTAGAAGATAATAATCTTATCCCCCCTTCTTCATTGGTTGTTTTAGAGGTTTGAACGTCTACGCTAATGCTCGTAGAAGAATCACTTTGGATAAACAAGGACCTACTGTAGTTCATCAGAAACCTGGGCCTCTGCAAACGATATTTGATCTCCCTGCTGATGAGGCAAGAGCTAACTTTTTACTGATTAATCACTTTTGTTTCTGAAGAACTCTAAGTTGGAAAGTTTTGGACTGCTCTGGGTAGGTTGCTAATCATTGGAGTTATTTCAGGTTGTTGAACATAGTTATTCATGTGCTCTCGAAAGGTCATTCTTGTATCATGGCCGTATGTATGTCTCATCATGGCATATCTGCTTCCACTCAAACGTATTTTCAAAGCAAATAAAGGTCAGATCCATCTTCTGATTGTTCTTCCCAAGTTTCAACTTTGTGAATCTGCTTTTTGTCTAAACTTTTCCAAGTTAAATGCTTATGAATTTGATTTCTCCACTGATGTCTATCATATTTGCCTGATGGTTGACATGTGTTTGTTCTGGATATTTGCATTCATATCATCAAGATCCTACTTCAAAATTTTATAATGTCACCTTACCTGTGGATATCTTGAAAATTGGAGCATGGTTTATGGTTTGGGGGTGTGGGTGGGAAGGATCACCATAAAATGCTTTCCTTTAAGAAATGTTGGATTGACTAAGGGTTATATATTTAGATAGAGACTATTTCCTTTTGTTAGATTCTCAAGGTTATGTGGATGTATATCCTATTCCTGCCTGTTCTTAGGATAGAAATAACTGGTAATTACTGTGCTTTTCTGATGTTCGATACTTAAATCTCAATTATGCTGGAATTGGTTCACTTATTTGACTCTGCTTGATTCTGCATTTGCAGGTAATTATTCCTTTTGCAGAAATAGATGAGGTACATTATTCTCTTTATTTGTTATCATATTCTATTCTTTCCAAGTTGTCAATTTTCTTGGAATGCTTATTCGGGCCAGTTGTGAGAAATCAGCAAGAGTACTATTTTTCTTTCAGATTAAGAGGAGCCAGCATGCATTTGTTAATCCTGCTGTTACTGTAATTCTCCGCATGGGTGCTGGCGGCCATGGGGTGCCTCCTTTAGGAAATCCTGATGGTTAGTAATTTTGATTAATCATTTAACCTTATTTTTGTTTATTAGAACACATCTTTCTCTTGTTTTAAGGGAACCAGGAAGTTGGCTCGCTGTGAGTGAGATTCTCCTTGATAGATTTTATGTTTTGATATGTTAGGAGGATATTTATATAGCACCATTTGCACTGCTAGTGTTGTCATGCGAGTCTAGAAGTTCTACTGAAGTATTTTATCCATCCCAAAAGTATGTTCTTCCTTCACCATTGTGACAAAAATAATGTGAACTTCTCAAAAAACTGAAATTTTACCTCACACTACACAACTTGAGTCGAGGGTCTATCCGAGAGAATCTCTCGATCTCCCAAGGTAGGTGTTAGGTTTACATACACACTACTCTCCCTAGGCCCTACTTATGGTATTATTCTAGTATGCTACTGTTGTACTGTATGATACGACTTGGAGCCCTTTTTACCTTGGACCTTCTGAATATTGTCGATGTGGAGGGGAGCTTTAGAGAAGCGGTAAAGTTTTCTCTGTGTGACTTATAGGTCAAAGGTTCGGTCTGTGGAAGCAGATACTAATGTTTGCATTAGAGTAGGATGTCTAGATGGCCATTCATCGGACCCTGCTAATACACGAAGCCAGTTCAATGAAGTGAAACTAAGACACGAAACTTCCCCGTTTTTTTCCTTTTAAGTAAGTTACTTTGTGTGCCGGGTGTCCTTTAATATTGTCGATACAACAAGTTCCTCGTTCTTCTACATTAGGACTAGATTTACCTATTGGCGGGATATGCTTCTCAATTACCGTTATGTACTTGTCAACTGAAAACTGGATATCCAATTTTGAGACAAGGGAGGTGACTTATGTTGCTCATGTTAGATTGTTGGATTTAAAATTGATATTCTGGATCTTATGGTTGGCCCACCTGTGGGATACCACTGGGTATGTTGTTGTTGTTGGATCTTATGGTCGATATGCTAGTTACCTTTCTTTCTCTGATTTTCAGGTAGAGTAAGATATAAATTTGCATCTTTTTGGAATAGGAATCATGCGTTGAGATCATTGCAACGTTCAGCGGATAATTATCATGACTTGCTAGAAGCTGAGAAGAAGGTAATAATATTAATTATACTTGTGCTTTTAGTTAACTCTTTTCTGATTGTTATCTGAGACAATAAACAGTTCTGGTTATCATGCATCCCTAGCGAATATTGATACAACCACCAGGAATAAGTTGAAGATTTTGGCTTAGCTGTCTTAATAATATTTTTGTAGTCAATAAAAGAGGCATTCTGAATATTGAGATGTATGACTTGGTTGAATGCGTTAGCTGTCATCACAAGTGGATTTTCTTTCTGTTTGATGAGATATCTTGTTAATAGCGAGCATAAAGAAAGTTGTTCATTATGTTTGTGGAACTTCCTTTTTTCTTAGAGAGAATTCATTTTTATTTAATTAATTATGCCTTCTACACCCCCTCCCCCCACAAAAATATTGAGTGTTGAGCCATGGAAATTGCGACTAGTGAGCTTATAAAGACCAAAAAACTATTGAAAGAGCTGAAGTTTTGAGAGACTACTCGAATTTAACTTTTGAGAGACTACTTGGATTGAACTTTTATTATAATTGGGCTACACTCTTTATTGCTTTCAAATCTAGCATTCCATGAGAATACACAAGCATATAGATATTGATTGTCACTTTGTTAGAGAAAAAAACACCATCAGCCTTTGGATATATGTCACAAGCTTTATAAAGTCCAATGATCAATTTGCTGATACAATTACCTAACTCTTGTGGTCCTCGAGTTAGTTATATATGTAACAAGCTTGGCATATATGATGTGAATGCACTAACTTGAGGGGGAGTGTTAGATAGTAATAGTTTTGTATAATGTCGCGCATTGGTCAAGTGTAAATATTTTCATAGAAAAGTTTATATATAAACTAGTTCAGTGTACGTGTTTTGCACGTATGTGCCGTGTCAATTTAAAAATTATATGTAAATAGTACTTGCTAAAATAACAATATTCATATAAACAAAATAAAATAAATATTGTTAGTTTGATGCTTTTTTTTTGGAGGGGGAGGGTTTCTGGACCTTTTGTTTTTTACTTTTCTTATTATTATTTGAAAGTTTTTTATTTTTTACTATTTTCTTTTTGGATGAAGTCTATTTTAGTTGAAAAAGATTCTTTAGGTAGGAATTTAACCATAATAAGGAACTTTTCTCTATTTTATTTTTATTATGTTTATTATATTTAATATTATTAAAGTAATAATATAATAATTGGAAAAAAAATGATGAAAAGACGATTTTGTCTAAAGAAGAGTCTTTTAATGAAGGGCAAAACATTCAAACAACATTTCTAAAGGTCTTCATGCTTTTAATATAGTATACATAGATAGAAGCATGAAACATAATATGCCACATATTCCCATAAACTCTTTCTCCTATTTATATTTCTCACATGATATCAAACCTAGAATCATCCTTGCCCTATATTATGTGTCCACACTTTAGTTATCAGGCTCGGGTGTGTTGTCGTTAAGGCCTCATTTGTTTTTATTAAGATTTCGACATTGGAATCTGAATGCATATCAAAATGATTAAGATATTGTCTATATCTGAACATTGAATGATTTAGACCGTTTGTTTTTCAACATCTTAATTTACATAATTTATTTATGTCAGAATAGGAATAAGAACAAGAATAATATCTACAATCCTACTTAGAATAGGAATATGAATAGGAATAATATATAGAATCCTACTTGGAAAAGAATAGTAATATAGTATCCTAGTTGGAAAAGGAGTCTAATATAGTATCTATAAATATGGACTCAATGTAATAATGTAAAGACTACAATTCAATAATATTCTTCTCCTATATTTCTCACAAGGTATCAGAGCTTCTACGGTCCTGATAGAAAATCAAAGAGTTTTCGCTGCCAGCGGGCGGCTATGACCCATATATGCTGCCATCTGGCCAATGAGACAACATAATAGAATTTTGATACCCTAGACACTTATGCGATACCTCAGTCTTACTAGCTGTAGAAGTACAAGCAAAAGATAGAACATGAGGAATGGAAAAACATATAGGAAACAATCTTTCAACTTTAGGCCCCTTCGCGATTATCGACACCTGATCCTGCACCAACCAACCATTATGAGAAAAATTTACATCACAATTGTTATCTACCAACTGGCCAACAAAAATAAGACTAGTGGAGAGCTTTGGTGATACAAATACATTCTTGAAAGTTTTAGTAACATCCCCAACCTTGGTAATTGGTAAATTACTATTATTGGCAACATAGATTTGTGATGGACCGTGATACTCACGAATATCTTTTAGCATACTCGTTGAGTTGGTCATATGATTTGAAGCACCAGAATCAACATGCCAAAAGTTAGATGGAATATCGTTACCTTGTAGTCCCAAAGTTGAAAAGGCTGACACAATCATTTATTGTACCATTGTCGGAGTAAGAACTTGTTTAGCCGCTCCAGTTGAAAATGAGTTATCAGAAGTTGAGTCATTTATCCTAGCTTGAAAAGCGTTGATCCTGCGATTTTGAGGACGTGTGGGACACTGTTTGATAATATACCCGTGTTGTTCACAATAATTGTAGAACTTTTTACTACAATTGCTAGCAATATGATCATATTCCTTGCAATTGTAGCATTGAGTCTTGCTCATATCCCTGCCTTTTCCTTTTCCTTGAGCAACAAATGCAACAGTGTGAACAGTATCTTGCTTAAAAGCATTTTGTGTGAGAAAATGTTGCTCTTCATGAAGTAACTCCCTAAAACAAACATCCAAAGAGAGAGATAGGTCACGATTCATCAAGTTAGAGCAAACAATCTCACAATTAGATCGAATTTCATCAAAAAATGGTCTCTCTTGCTTTTCTCATGAACTGCTGAATAATAGGGAGAGATTTAACAAGTATTTTAGCATAAGAAATATCCGTGAATTCAGCCCATATGTTCTGAAATCCAGAAAAATAATCCTAAATAGAGAGACCCTGTTGAGAGTAATTAACAATTTCATGCTCTAGCCAAAAGCGTCTCTCGCTATTGTCTTGATTGTAAACCTTTTGTAAATAATCCCACATGACCTTTGCAGCCTTGTATGGCCTGAGATTAAGAACATTGAGAGGGTTGATTGACCCTAAAATCCATGTCATCACCCAAGCATCTTGACCTTCCACTGACTTAATTTTGTAGGATCAGTCGATGCAGAATCACTTCCATCTATATGGCCCCATAATTCTTTTCCAGTGACAAATAATTGAAATTGAAATTCCCAAGCGGAGTAATTTTTTCCAGTGAAACGAACATTGAATGACTCAAAGTGATGTGAAGTCATATTTTTGAATAGCAAAATCCAAAAACGCATGATACAAAAAAATGGCTAGAAAAATCAAAGACCAAGAGCCCCAAATATTTAGGACTAATTGTTGATTAACAACGACGAAAACAAAAACTTTCAAAAATATTTGAAAGTTACTACAAATCCTAGACTCTATGAATCAAAGAGGAGAAGACTCTGATACCATGTCAAGAACAGAGAAACTACGGAATGATTGTCTCAATTCATTGATTCAAATACATAAGAATACATTTGTATTTATACACGAGAAAATATTCTATCCTCAATATAAATCTTACAAATAAACAGTCTCTTTATCTCTATGAGGTAGTGGTAAGGTCTGTGTACCTTTTACACTCCCCAGACCCCACTTGTGGGATTCCACTTGCTATGTTGTTGTTGTTGTTGTAATGTAAATCCTACAAAGTAATGTTCATAATATTCTACACTAAATGTAGCATCTAGCATATCTCTTACATATATTTGACGACTAATGCTATACAATATTCTACACTAAATATAGATCATATAGTATATTCTATGATCTTTCCATTATGCTAACAGTTGTGATGGAAGAGGTGGCTAGTGGTTGTGGCTGGTGATTGTAGGTAGTGTGGTGATGAATATTATCCACACAAGAACACCTCTTAATGACATAAGACTCTGTTCTAGATCTTAATGATTAAGACCTATTCAGACCAATTAAATGTTTTAACCTTGATGAAAACAAATGCACTTGATGGTCTGATGTTAGACCTCCATTAAGTGCAAACAAATGAGGCCATTAGGTGCAAACAAATGAGGTGTAAATGTCCCATATTGATGGAGGGATTGAGTTGTTTGTATTCTTATATGGTTTTGATAATCTTCACCTCATGAGCTAGCTTTTTGTCTTAAGTTAGGTCCATGGTCCATTTCTTCACATATTATCAAGCCAGATCCATCCCTATTATTGTGTCTCCCAATGTTAGATCCCCATACTATGTTGTCCTTGCTCGAACTAGCAAACCTAGGCGTATAGGGGTGTAAAGTGTTCCACATTGGTGGAGGGAAGGGATTCCTGTTTCCTTAAGGGATTTTGAGAATCCGCACCTTATTAGCTAGCTTTGGGGGTTGAGTTAAGGTCAAGGCCCATTTCTTGACAAAGAAGCGTCATACCAGCTCAATACATACATGCATTCTAGTCTCTTTCTCTGTTGTTTCCTTAAATTTTCCTGCTTTTTTGTGACACTAACATGCTTCCACGTTGTTACATGGAATTGTATGCTACCAAATCATACCTCTTGAAAAGAGATATCTGGAGATGATAATCACACTGATCTTCATACGGAATGTTCTTGCCTTGAGCACAAACAAATATGGTGCCATGTCCTGCACACATCTCAACACAGTATCCGAGCAGATGCCTTGGCCAATGAGAAACAATCAGGCTCGCACATGAGGGGGCGTGCTGAAGACATAATAATTAATTATAAATAGAAGTGTGCTCTCTCTAATAACTTATGCTTAAATTTTAGCTGAGATTTCACACATCTTAACAACCTTATTTATTTGTGTTCCATTGGTGCATAATGAATTCCTTAGGGCCTTCTTAAATGTATCTCCATCATGGACTATCATATGTATAGAAGTTATCCTGGGCTCTATGTTTACCAAGGGGAACAAAAACACGGGCTTATGATGTTACAAGCAGCTTGACATCTAAAGTATCTATGTTGTGCGTAGGCATTACCTTTTTAGTAGCTTTCCATTATCTTTTTTCTTTTTCTGTTTAGAAACATGCCTATAAACATTTTTCCAATACCATGTTATCCAAGCACAATAGCGAAAGCTATAAAAATGCTGTTTTGGCTAGTAGACATTAGTTTTTGATGATTTACTTCAAGTCTCCTTTAATGGTGTTATGTAATCATTATGTTTACCTCTAAGCTTCTTGACAATATTCCAGCTAATTCTTTATTCATCTCAGCTTTTTTTGTATTCTCTATTACAGTCGGAACATAAGAACATTGTCTTTACTTTAGCTTTATATTGTGTCTTAATGTTGTTTTTACTTTTATTTTAAAATTGTATCTACCTGTTAGAATTTGTCTTTGCATGATTTCTTTCCTATTTTAAATTTCCGTCCTTCCTCTTTGTAGGAGATGGAACAATCAGCATTGCGTGCATATAGCAGCTCAGTTAAAGGATGTAAAAAGATGGAAATAAATCAGGAAGAATGTGTGCCCAAAATTCAGAAATTTCAACCCTTTATTAAAGAAGAAGTCCTGTCTAGTGTATATAATGTAAGTCCTCTCTGGTATATATAGTGTATATAGTATATTTAGTCTTACTTTTTGGGACTAGAACTCCTTTCTCCAAGATTTATGACACTCATGAAATTTGTAAGGATGTTTTGACGTGCACAGCCGAGCAATTTTTTGACTTGCTGTTGGCTGATGGTTCAAATTTCACTGGTGAGTACCGTGCAGCAGGGAAAGATTTCAATCTCAATGTAAGCCCCACATCCCATAGATCTAAAACATGTTTTTGCTTCGTGCTTCTTTATGCATTTCTAGTTTTGCTTTAACTTCCAGCTACACTCTTGAGGTCTTTTCTTGTATCTTTTTTTATAGGGAGCATTTTTCCATGAAAATTGTGAGTATTTGAAAAAAGTATTTTTGTTTTCAGAGTGAAAAATGATAGTTGAAAATTGGAGTTGTGTTTGATCACAAATATAAATTGGAGTTGTTTTTGAATTTTTGTGAGTAATTTGGAGAGAAAAAATAGTGAAAATGGCTTTCTGGCATTTTTTTAAAGTTGAATTCTGAAATTTTAGAGACTAACTCCCCTATCCTCCTCTCTTTTTCTTGCGAGTGAGTGAAGAAGTTTCATTAGTACCGGTGTCTCATGGTTTTCTTTTGATGAGTTAAGATGTATCTCACCTAAAATGACTGGGGCATGGACCTGGTCAAAGGTAGTACCAACTTAGCAAAAAGTGACTACCAAGTGAAAAAAGGAAAATCTCAAAAACTGGTTATTCCAATTATTAGTACATCTCCTGCTGTGCAGTTCTTCTTGGTATCTCTCTACAATTGAGAAATTAAGATTAGGCAGAAAGAACTGAATGTGATCAAGTTCAATATCTTCTAAGTGATGGTGAGTGTTAAATCTGAATGTGCATAAAGTGTAATGCAGTGCGGATATGCCCAGGCCTCTTGAAATGGATTGAAGAGGTTAAAGGGAAAGCTGATGAGTTGGACATTGAAGGTATTCTGAAGGAAGGAGATCAAGGTTGTTTCATGGGTGATAAAATTTTGGAAGAGGTTGGCAAAGAAAAAGAAAAATCTCAAGGAAACACTCTTAAGGTCACTTGGGCATCGCAACACAAAGTTAAACTGCATTTCACAATTCAAAAAAAAAACATACTTGGTGGCAAGGGGCTCTCCATCATTAGGTCAATCAATATCAATATGTAGCAGCCCAAATCCAACAGTCAAGGTATTATGTTTTCTTGCCCAACTTTTGGACACTCACGGTTTTGTCCTCTTATGCCTTAATCCAAAAGGCATCTCTATAGTAGAATCCTGAAATTCCCCTTATGTAACCCTAACTTTCTCCTCCTATTCCGATGTAAGATTAGCCTAAGGTGAGCTTCCTCGTAAATCCCCTTTTCGAATTCAACTGCTAACCGTCCATGGCTGTGAAGCTTGCCTTAGGTAACTTAAAATGGGAGGGGAAAGTTAGAGCCCATATAAAAGGCGAGTTTAGGATTCAACTATTGAGCTGCCTTTTGGGATGAAGTCCAAGGGAACAAAACTTTTAAGGCCCCAAAGGCTAGGCCAGAGCTAACAACACCATGGAAATATGCTTGAACAGTTACTTGTGGTATCAAAGCCAGCACCTCCCGTAGTAAGATGGTTGGGCATACTGCAGAAAGACATTGAATATTAGCGTGGCGAGTGTAATAGCCCATTGTGTTAGAGTGGGTTAGAGTCCCACATTGGTGATCTGCTTATATGGACTTGGACAATCCTTCCTTCATGATCTAGCTTTTGATGTTGAATTAGGCCAATGTGCCATATCTTTACATGGTATCAAAGTCAGATCCATTCCCGTTTGGACTCCTGATGTCATGATCAGAGGCTATCTCCTAGTCGAAACATGGTACGTAGAATCCCAAAGGATCCGAAGCGAACCACATGGCATAGCATGACATAAAGAATAACGTACAATGACTTAAAAGAGGAAGTAAAATAGGAATATTCTAAACAATCTCATAGTATAGTAGGAGAAGTCCGACAAAGACAACATAAACGAAAAATCTAGTTGTATATCTGAAAGCCTCTATTAATCATAGACGAGTTGCTAGAACAACCCCTGGCTAACTATGAAACTGAAAACTATAAGCAACAAAATAGAAAGCAACATTAGTCCATCCTCGAACCATGAGGACTCACCACAACTCGATAGCCGGTAGGAATGATATTAACGGCAGGTGTTGGAGGGAGTGTCAAAACCTATATTATATTTTTTAAAACAATATAGGCAAGAAAGTATGTGGTTAGTACTTTTGAATGTACTAAGTAGATGGACATGCGATAACATGAGATAAAATATGATAAGTTTGAAAATATCATAGTGCAATGACCATTGAAAAACATGATGTAATCTAATAAGCCGAGTTCGTACAACATAGTACAAGGTCAATGTAATAATTCTAAAAATCTTAATCATAACATAAGTGAGAGGTACCATTAACCGACATAAATCATATGAGCTATAACATGGAATTCAATGTACTCTAACACCGAAAAAAGAGTGTCCTACTTGCCAAGGTAAGGACCATGATCATAAACTTAGGTGGATCCACTTGCTAATTGTCCAATCGGGACATCCTACGGACCACTAGTCAATTCGGTGTTAGGTAAACTCTCAACAGATTACATGCATAATCATATCATATTCATATTTTGAGTCTTTGAAGTGAGAATATAATAATACCTGATCATTCATGAAGACTCATAATCATAAGAATAGCTCCTTTAAAATATCATGATTGCATAACATAATTAATTCATAAGAGATACTTAATTGAAAGCATTCAAATCATGATAATCTTTCACAACGAGAATAATTCAATCAGAAGCAACCTGATTTCATAAAACATATTGATGCTTCAATTTAAAGCACCCTTAGTTTATCAACTCGTCAATTCATAATGCATAACATATTGATGCTTCAATTTAAAACACCCTTAGTTTATCAACTCTTCAATTCATAATGCATACCTATCATTAAAGTTTGATTTCATGTCAAAATCACCTGTATAGCACGGGTTCATGCAATTATCATGGAAAACATAATGTTTTGACCAAATCATGCATAAGAAAATCAACAATGAATAATAAACTTTGAACCCATAAGAAAATCATAAAACCCTATAAATTGGGTAGAATCATAAATGGAGGATTTGAATTTCTTTGAGACTTAATAGGTGAACAAAAACCCTTTGATAAAGTATCCCACATACCTTGATGAAACTCTAGCTTGAAATCTATAAAAGAGACTTGAAGATCTTTAGAACCCTAGCTTGTCTTGGGAGAGAACTTGGTGAAGAAGATTTTGATTTTTGCATGGATGAGAGGGAATGGGTAGTTAGAGGCCGTAGGGATCTATTGTACCTACTTAGAATAGGCCAAAACAACGAAGTATAGGACTTAAAAAAAGTTGGAAAAAACTAAGAGACTCTTGAGAAAAATTGCCGAACAGGGACTACAGGCACCATCCATGGACTGTACAAACTTCCACGGTCCGTGAAATGGTCCGTAAAACTCAAGAAGGAAATTTCATCGTTTCTGTTGTTTACTTTACGAGACCCTTTTTACGGTCCATAAAAAACAGTACGGCTTGTACATCACATAGTAAAAATCTAATTTTTCTTTTCAATTTTATGAAGTTTCAGGACTTCAATATACAGACCAGTCTATGGTCTGTAAACTATTCCATTACCCATAAAATCCACTTGTCCTGTTCAAGTCCCACTTCCAACTTTTGGAACTTCGGTCTATGTCAGGATCTACAGCCCGTGAAATATTTTACGCTTCGTAACTCGCCCTTGTAACCACTGACTTATTTTCCTGAAGTTCAAACCACGGGTGACTTCCATGGACGGTGGAAACTTGTACTGCCCGTGAACTGTCCTCGTGAAAGTGTTACTGAATTTAGTAACATTCTGCAGCTTTTCCATTTCCAATCTAACTTGTACACTTCTGAGGTGTTACATCTAGTCCATGCTCCAGTTGGTCTTGGGCGTGAAGGGGGTGCTAGAGTCCCACATTAGTTGGGGAATGGACCAGTGGTCTTCGTATATGGACCTGCACAATCGTCCCCTCATGAGCTAGCTTTAGGGGTTGAGTTAGGGCCAGGTGTTATTCTTTGCAAATGGATCGGTGGCAGTTGAACTAAAAAAAGGGAAGGGGGGCTATGAAACTTGTTTTACGAAAATTTTACATTAGAATGGGAGGAAGGGGCCATATGAGGGAGAGTTCAGGATTCAATTATCGAGGTGCCTTTTGGCTTAAATTCCGAAGGAACAAAGCCTTGAGGCCACAAAGGTTGGCCAAAGCTAACAATACCTTGTCAATTAGGCTTGAACCATTACATGTGGTATGAAAGCCGGCATCTTTCCTAGTATGATGGGGTGACAAATCTCAGGGAAGATGCTGATTCCCTAAGAATGATGAGTGTAATAGGAACTAGAAGAGGGCCGTTACAAAGCTTGCTTTAGACAAATCTCACATCGGAATGAGAGAGGAAAGTTAGAGCTCACATAAGAGTGAATCCAGGACTTCATCTATTGTGGCATCTCATGGATTAAAACCCAAAACAACAAAACCATGAGGCGCCAAGCTCTAATGGTTGGCTTAGAGCTGACAATACCTTGGTACTTAGTTCTGGACCTTTACACAGTAGTGGAGGAAGTAGGGTAGAAGTACCCTTTTTTAAGTTAATTAATAGTTTAATAATACAGCTGGCAGTCTTTTACCTTTCTTCATGTTCGACTAATGCGTTTTCCGCGTCTGCGCCACCTTTGTATTGGCTTTGTCAGTAATTTTCAACTGAACACTGATGTCTTTAATTGTAGGTTAGTACAGAAACAAAGAAACTTCATAATTCAAAAAGAAAGTGACTTCAAGATTGTGAAACTTATTGTAGAGAATTTTCATTTTCTTGGAGAGACATGTTAAACTCTGTTTCATTAAATTGTTCTGTGATGCAGTTTATGAAATTTTGAATTATCTTTTACCTGTAGATATTATTTTGGTTCATTTACTTCTGCTTGAATGGAGCTGAGTTCAGCTTAAATGGAGAAACATAATCAGTGAGGATTATTATAGCTGACCTCAGCTTGTTTAGGACTGAGGGTTGTTGTATTTAGTTCTGCTAAGAGCTAGAGTAACACGAAAAAGCTAAATACACTGCTCCATTATGCCTTTCACATCTCAATATAAATTTCCTTACTTTGTTCCTCTAGCTCGAGTTAAACATTGAATGTCTTTCATTTTCTTAGTTGGGTCAATGGAATTCTACTGATGAGTATGATGGCCAAGTCAGAGAAATTACATTCAGAACAATATGTAACAGCCCTATGTGCCCTCCAGATACAGCAGTGACAGAGTATCAGCATGCTGCTTTATCACTGGACAAGAGAACTCTTGTAATTCTCATATTCCACCTTAAATGTTATATGTTACTGGTCATGGGAGTATGCTTAGACATATTTTAACCTTTCCCATAGGTATTTGAGACTGTGCAACAGGCCCATGATGTTCCATTTGGTTCATGCTTTGAGGTAATAGTGACTTTGGGTGTCAGGCAACTTTTATTTTCATTGTACAATTCTATGCAACTTTGAGAGCATGTCTTACTTCCTAGAGACCTCCTTATTCATCTTATCTTAATCCCTGATCAGATTTTTTATTCAATCAGGTTCACTGTAGGTGGTCTTTAGAAACAACTTCTGAATCATCCTGCAGTTTGGACATAAAAGCTGGTAAGTGTCTTCTGCGCTGGTTTCTTGTTCTGCTGGATGCGTACTAGCCACTATCCATTCATCATCTTTGTATATCAAAGTTAAGCTACTGGCCCCGGGCTCTTCTCCCATTTGATGGGTTAATCAATTAAGTGAATTTTTCACATTCTGCAGTTGCATCAAAATTCCAAAAGCATTTTTTGTGTGTGTGGTGGGAGGGGAATCTCTTTTGTAATCCTTGATGAAAAATTCTTGCAGTGAAAAGAGACCAGGATGTGGTAACAAAATGTCCAAGCAGTGATATATCACCATGACTATGTCTACCATTTTAGCAGTTGACTGGCTACCACTTAAATGCATCTTTAGAGGATCGTTTAACCAATCATTTTGCTAATTGTCTCTCATACTTCTGGAAAAATAATCTGCCTATTACCCTAAATGCTACACTCTCACTAAATTCTGAAGGAGTATTGATACCCACAAATGGAATCAAATCAGATCGATCGGAAGCTATTTGCCTGGTGCAATGTTGAGTTTAGGTTTTATGAGTTATTTCACAATGAAAGAGAACTCCACATATGGGAAAAGACTGAATTTTTCCTTCCCCGAGTTCAAATTCTCGCTTGAAAACCTGAAGATATCATATTTATCTTTTCCTTTTGACAGCTACCAACTGAATCTCCACTACTAGCCAGTTGACCCAGTCATCTTTTATTAAACTCTATTTCTCTGTTGAGTTGCTAGCATGATAGTCTAGTGCATAATTTGAATGATTTCCTTGACAAAAGTTCCTTTATTTGAATGATTGAAGATTTTAAAAAAAAATCAAATTCTCACCAACAAGGTGAAAGTTCAGGTAGTCAACCAACTAAGCTACTAAGATTTCCTGATTATTATGAAAGATTAGAATGTTGAAAATTCAAAAGTTACATGTTCTTAAGAGTGGAATGTGATGTTAGGTTAAATTGCCTTTGCAATATCAACAGGTGTTCATTTCAAGAAGTGGTGCATTATGCAGTCTAAAATAAAGGCAGGAGCTATTAACGAGGTACAATTATTTTGCATCAGTAAGTTATTTTGTTCGTTCTTATTTTCTGAGATGCTAATTATGTGGACCATTTTCCTTGTTTACTCTCTTCAATCACCTATGCAGTATAAGAAAGAGCTGGCAATAATGTTGGAAGTGGCGCGTTCATTTACTAAACCAAGAGTGTCAGTGAGTGAAATAGAAAATGTCATCACTAAACCAAGAGTGTCCGTGAGTGAAATAGAAAATGTCATCTACAGATCACAATCCTTGTATGATCATTGCACCCTATCTCCACCAAGGAGATCCAGTGTGTGCCCTTGTAATTCATGACGACACAATTTTTCATCTTAATGGAAGACTATTCTTTCTGGTATCTGCAGATTTCTTATTTCAAAATGGCTCTCTTCAATGAATATGCAGCAACAAGCTGCTTTCATTTCTTAAATCTAATAATAGGGATTTAATGAGTAGATGGTTCATATCTTTCTATGAACCCAAGAATAAGAAGTAGGAGGATAGACAGAGCAAGAGCTCTTGAAGTCTAGGGGGGCGCGTCTTCATCCATCCATCCATTTTCAAAGCTCGAGTATGGTAGAGGAAAAGAAGAATATTTCTTTCTCCTGTTATCTTATCTGTAGTAGCGGTTATTTCTTTTAAAGAAGTCTGTTTTTTTTACTTTTTGGTACCTTGGAATTTTGACCATGAATTCTGTAATCTTTCATAAGCTGGATGACTCGAATCTCATGAAAATAAATTTCCTTTGAAAGATATTATGAAGTCTCTGGCATTTCCTGTGAACTATCTTAAGGCTCCCAATGTGTTTAGACAGCAGAGGGGTAAATTATCCTTCTTCCAAAGATGGTGTCTTGGCTGTGTATATATATTACCTATGTGTTTGTAAAAAGTGGAGCAATATTAAAAATGCGATATTTTATTATTGAAATCTATAGTGTATAAAGGGATATATCGTTTGGGTCCTGATACATACAATTTTTATACCCAATAACTATTGGAGATAAATAAAAAATAATTTTAAAAAACTAAACTAATGTACTTGATTGTGATAAAATTCAAGTCTAGAAATAGAAAAACAACTTAAGCTAAAAAGTAGGAAAATATCTTCATTTGTTATTACGACCTTGCAAGTTGGTGCTAGTGTCAACGGCACGCAACTTGGGACAAAGCTGCTCAAAGGAAGCACGTGGTAGAGGCTTGGTGAGTATATCAACAACTTGATCAGCAACATGTAAGTGTTTGACTTCAATCTCCTTGTTCTGCACCTGATTTCAAATAAAATGGAAGTCTATAACAACATGCTTCATCCAACTAAGAAAAAATTGAATTGACACTGATATATGTAGTGCTACCATTGTAACAAAAAATTGTGGGAATATCGTCAAAAAGGACATGAAGCTCATGGAGGAGAAAGGACAACCAATTTGTTTTTGCTACAGTAGCAGCCACAACACGGTATTCAACTTTCGTGGATGAACGAGAAATAGATTTTTGCTTCTTAGACAACTAGAAAATAAGAGTTCCACCTAGAAAAAGCCCATAGCCTGATGTGGAGGTGCGATCATCGAGATCACCAACCTAATTAGAATTAGAGAAAATAAGTAGTCTCCGGAAGAGACAGTAAGAACTATAGTAGAACTTAACAAATCCAAAGTATACTTTTGTTGTAATAGGAAAAGGTCTTTAATAAGCAGAAGAACCTCAATACTCAAAAAATAATACAAAAGACCAAGATCCTTTAATGAAAATCAATGAGAAAGATGATCAATAATATGTTTTATACCTGAAGACTGATTACCTATGATGATTATGTCTTCTACATAAACAGTAAATGCAGAATAATGCAAAATGAACGAGGAATCTGATTGAGACTTCACAAATCCAATAGTTACCAAATAGTTCTTGAGCTCAGTGTACCAAGCATGAGGTGCTTGTTTCAAGCCATAAATGGCTTTGTTGAGCTTATACACATGTTAGGAGTGATTAGTATCCTTAAATCTAGTGGGCTGCCTCATATAAACCACCTCTTCTAAACGACCTTGAAGAAATACATTATTGACGTCTAGTTGATAAATGGACCAGTTGCGTTGAATAGCGATTGCAAGAATCGAACAAACAGTAGCAGACTTGACTATTAGGCTAAAGGTTGAATGATAATCAAAATTCAAGCATTGTTTAAATTCTTTGATAATCAATTGAGTCTTATACTTGTCAATAGAACCATTAGAATGATACTTTATAGGAAATAGCCACTACGTTCATAGAAGAATTGAATGGAACCAAATTCCATATTCGATTTCAAACTAGAGCATTAAATTCAGACTTCATAGCTTTTTTCCAATAAGGATGAAGGTGAGCTTGTTTTTATGTGGTAGGTATGAAGCATGGGGAGGATTAGCTAGTAACATTGAATTGTTTTGGTTTAAGATTGTTGGTCTTAGAACAGGTGACCATGGAATGTGAATGTGGTTTGATGGTGGCAAGAACTTGCGGGGTAGATGGATTGGAAATCAGTGTGTGTTGTGAAGTTAGGGGCTTGGAAGGTGAAGTGTGTGTTGGTTGTAACACAGAAGATTGAGGGTGAGAGATTTGGCGTTGGTAAGTGAGTAAATGCAACTTAGGGAAGGTGTAGAATCTAATGGGAAAGGTGTGGTGGGTTGGGTCGAAGATGATTGTTGGGATGCTGAAACTAAAGGCATTGATGGGTGAGTATAAATTGATAATGGAGATTGGGAATTACCTGAGTAGATAGATACGCTGGAGTTGCCAAGGAGGGAGAGAGTGTGCATGGGTAGATGAACAACTAGATCCGAAAGATAATAACAAGTAGTTGAATCCAAAAGATTTATTTATTATAGGTTATTTCATAAAACAATTTTCATAATATACATCAGTTGTGTTTTTATTCTTCAAGAAAAGAAAAGTTGTCTTCCAAAAATAAAACGTCTCTGAACAAATAAATATTTGAATTTATAGGATCAAAATATTTAGTTTCATTAGCTCCTGAGGTATTATAAAATGAAATTGTGATCTGTTTTGAGTGGGGTATTTACAAAAATTAGATTAATTAGTAGATTGTATCTCACGCATATATCTTTAATAATTCAGATCATATTCCAAAATAAATAAGTAAAAAACACCTTCATTATATCAAATTTGGAGACCCCAATATTTTTAGTTCAATCATGGGCAGGGACACTATTGATGAGATAATAACTTCTATATGAAATGCTGATATGGACCGAAAAAGGGTGGTTCGAATAGCATCAACTAATATTATCGAAAATATTGTGCAAATACTTTTATGAGAGGGTTTTATCGAAAACATCGAGAAAGCAACAAATATTTTTTGATTTTAACCTGCAATAGGAAAAGCAATAATATTTACATGAAAATCCTAAACAAACACATGAAGTTAAACGTCCCTCTAATTTATTCCAAGCATAAGGTTTAAGTCATGGGTAGTATAGACAACCAAATTCTTTAATGAAATCATATTTGGGTGCATCTTGAAATAGAATCTTATATGGATACTTATCATTTAAATTTGGTGTGATTAGTCTATTTATAAGATAGACTGCTTGATGACAAGCAAAACTCCAAAAAGATGATTGTAATGAAGCTTGATGTAATAAAATTCTAGCAGTCTCAATAACATATCTATGTCGGTGTTCAATCAAAGCTACTTGTTGTGGTGTATATGGAGGTGAAACTAAGTGTTTAGTACCATGTGTTTTTAGATAAGATGACAAACTTTGAAATGCACCACCACACCAGTGTACAGGGATAAGATTTTTGTTTGAAATCATTTTTCAAGCAATGGATGCAAAGTTTGAAAAATGTCTAAGACTTTTTTATTTTATAGTGAAAAATTATATGTATTTAGAGAATTGATCAATGAATAGAACGTAGTATCTTTTTTTTTTTTTAATCAATTTAGAAAAATAAACGAAGGACCCCATAAATCACTATAAAGAATTTGCAGTGACCTTTGACTTTGCAAAGAGTTTTCAGAAAATGTCAACCTGTGCATTTTATTCGAATAACATGAATCATAATTTGAATTTTTCCTAGAATGAGAAACATGAATGGAAAACCTATGTAAAATCTTATTCTAAATATGATGATTAGGATGTTCTAAGAATAGATGTCACATGTTGAGAGGAACAACCACATTATATTAAGGAGAAATGTGTATGCTCCTCAGCGGCTACTCATACAATTCATCTCTATTCACCTCACGTAGCAGATGCTTCCCAATACTTAAATTTGTCACAAAATAATGAAAAGTTCAATGGATGTTAGATTATCTTGACAAAATTTTGAGACAAATAAGATTGTTTTTTATGATAGGAGAACATAAAGTGTTAAGTAATTTGAAACTGTAGTTCGATGCACGTAAGTTAGCATTACTAGTATATATAATTGGAATAATGTTATCATTTTCCATTGCTATCTCTTTCAAACTGTGATAATCATGCACATTAGCTAAACTCTGAGCATCAGAAGTAATGTGATGAATTTTCCCACTATCAACAATTCAAGGGGATTGTTGTTGGTTAAGGTGATTGACAGAGTTGGCTCGGGCTTGTGGATAATTATGTGCAACTAAGAACGATAGACTTTGGCTGAGTGATTAAGTTGCTATCAGATGATGGTTGTGATTGATTTTGTCGTATACACCATATTTCTAAATGCCATTGTTGATTATTGGCTTTATTTTTACCTTGATGCCTATTATTGTTATTGACATTGTTCTAAGGACTTGTAGATGTTGTTTATGCTAAGGCAAGTAGTAATTATAGGTGGTTGTGGTTTTTTATCCTTATCATGCTTGAAAAAAGCTCATGACTAGAGTAGCTTTTCATACAACTTTATATAAGAGATGATGAAATCTCTTAAACGAATAACAGTAGATAGTTCGTGGAATTTAGATCCAAGTGCACTGAAAAATTTAACTATCAGTTCTGAATTAGATAACGGTGTTCTAGCAATTGTAAGTTCATCACACAGTGATCTACCTTAATGGAGATAATCAGCAACAAACTGGGTGTCTTTGATAAAAGGGACAATTCATCATACAAACTAAAGATTCTTGTTTGAGACTAATTTGCATATGCAATATGAAGAACATCCGAGGCAGCTTTAGCGGTGGCAGTAGCCGTTACAATGGCAGAAAGAGTAGATTAAACAGAGATCAAGATAACATTTTTGATTAACTGATCATGACGAAATAAAATAAGATATGTGGGATTCTCGATTAATTTAAGATGATGTATAAGAAGGGGTAGAAATAGATCCATCGAGATGACTAAAAAGATTGTGACCATGCACAAGTATTGACACTTGAGTTTTCTACAGTAAAAAGTTATGGCTGACAGTTAATTTCATAGGCAATTTGTAGAACTAGCACATCCTATAGATTTGCCTAAGATAGAACCAAGTAAGCTGACTTATTTCAATGAAGTGTAAACAAGAGACCAAGAGTTATCGTGGAAAACACCCGGCTCGCTAAGGTGAAAAAACCACGACCTGTACCACTACAAGATTTCACCCCAACTTCACTAATTCCAAATGAGCCTTAGTCAAAAGATTATAATTCCTAGTAATCTAAGAACTTCAAAAACAAACTTCCTAAACTTGAACAGAAACCTCCCAAGGTTTATGTTCCCCTGATCTTCAAGTTGCCCTCAACTTGAAGATGCCAACTAGCTTCAGTTTATAGATCACAGAGCTAGTACAAATTGTAAGACTCAATAAAGAACTACCTAGACTAAGACACAACAAGAACCAGGTTGGTCAATTGTTTCTTTGTTCACCACAACTTAATACTGACTCCACTGTTATGCACTGTTTTTTTTTGTTAACTCATTTTTTCAACTTCTCTCTATTTTTAAAATTAGGCGTCCATGGAATTTGTGTCTTGATCAAACTCCTTCTTCGCCTTCACTCCTCAATGTAGTAGACTTCTTCATTGTATAGGACTCATTCAATTTCTTCACGTGCGGTTGTTGAACTGCTTTCCTATTTTTGTGTCACAGCCTTATCTCCATGTAAGCTTATCCTTCCGCAATCGCTGATCTATTGTCCTGCCTTCCTTGAGATGGTGCAGTAAGGAACCAAACTAAGCAACATATTTCATCATCAAAACTCCTGACTCAACATATTCCCCCTTTTTGATGATGATAAACTTCCATGATTAGTACAACCAACATAATCCCTGCAGCAACTTAAAAGAACACTCCAGAAGAAAATAGATTTAGCATGGGTTATAAACATTGCACAACTCAGTTAGTTTTCCCCCTTTTGGCATCATTGAAAAAAGGCAAGCATAATAAATAGAACAGTAAGTAAGGAGCAAAATGCAAGGCCGCGAGGGCTATGACCAAACAGAAAAGTAGAAAAGTAAAGGAAAGAACTCAGGAAAATGCCCTAGTGATAGCAGGCATACAAAGAAAACAGAGAGCAGAGCCAACCCAGAGGGTTGAATGAACCTGGAACCAAAATAGTTAAGTGTCTTACAACACAGGAAATGTAATAGGTACCCAAAAGAGAAGACATAACAGGGAACAAATCAAACAAGGGGGTTAGAGGGAAGCAACATAAAAAGCTTATGCACGACTTCAGCATGGGCAGCACGCTCCTTCGATAGAGTATCCTTAAGGGCTGAGATCAGGGCCAGCAGTGCGATGCGTTCCTGGGTAAACTCAAGATGGGCCGAGGCCAGCTCAGCAGACTTGGCATCCAAGGAAAGCTGGAGACGGTGAAGCGGTGTGCCAACTCGCTGCATTGAAATAGGTAGGGCAACATGGTTCACCTGACCCAACACATCCTTAGATGTTTGCATGGTCCACACTTGGACTGGAACAGAGTAGGCCTCAAAGATCTGAGATAGCCAAAAGCCATAAGGGAGAGCGTGCCTATTTTTGTCTTGAGTGAGGACACGCTGCATATGTTGTCGAATCAGGCTTGGCAAGTTAAGAGAAACTTCAGTATCGAGGAGTTCCATTCGAGTCAAATCAAAGAAGCTTGCTTCAGACCTGCGTTCCTTTCTAGGAACCAGGATCTTATGAACTACATCGAAGTACAACCTATGAAGTGAAGATATTTCCTATCGAAAAACCCACTGATGTTGAGTTAAGGTAGGACGTCCTGAGAATTTCCTAGAAATGTCCAAAGCAGAGGCCAAATTTTCCAATGACGGCCACTCATGGCGCACATAATGATCCCCCCAATATTTAGAACCCCCAAAATCCGTGCAATGTCCTCCATCCCC
The DNA here is from genome assembly GCA_038996855.1 of Solanum aculeatissimum. Taxonomy (NCBI): domain Eukaryota; kingdom Viridiplantae; phylum Streptophyta; class Magnoliopsida; order Solanales; family Solanaceae; genus Solanum; species Solanum aculeatissimum. Next base: position 40,127 of record JBCEWC010001213.1, read on the forward strand.
AGACGAATGGACCTTTCTCGCACTGTAGTGATGAAAATGGAATCTTGTACATATTCCCTTCCGTAAAACTCATACATTTCTAGTTTAGCAAATTTCCGCTGAGTACCACCCAAAAGCAACAGCCTAGACCACCCTTGAACCTCCAACTTGGTCAAGAGAACTTCCATGTTTGAACCCCTAAATCCAGTTATGACACGGCCCCGAATGAGGGAGCGTTTTTGAAAATGAATAAGGGAAAGGAAGTTGGGGTCAAAACTGTCAAGGGTAGGTTGAGCAGAGTCACTCTCAGTCGCAGATGAGTCTGAGGGTACAGGTGGAGGATCAGGTTTTTTTGTGCTAGAGGAAGCCCTGGTCTTAGAAATTGGCTTACTGTGAGAGGAAGTAGAGGGCTTCTTCGAAGGGGAAACTGGCCTAGAACAAGGGGTTTGGGAATCACGTTCTTGCGCACTATATTTTGTCAGACCCTTCGCAGGAGCAGATCACTCTGGGAGGAGAAAGTAGATATAGCCCGTTGTTTCTTTCTTTGTTTTAGGGCTTCCTGCAGAGCAATTTCCTCTTGCCTTTTCCTATTTCTAGTTTGGGGTACCCTTGAAGAAACGGGTGGTGGAATCCGATCCGAAGACGGGAACTCATTTGTGACCTCTATTGGAGCACCAGTAGCTTTCCTGAGACGATGGTGTACCCGTTTAGGAATTTGAGTATCATGTAAAGGATCATCCCCAGAAATCGATTGAATGGGAAGAACTTTCAATCCGTCAGAAAGAGGGGTCCATGAGGAGGTAGGGCTTGAGGAGAATCTGGAAAAACTATTTTGAAAGGAGCCCCAGTTGGCAAAGTCGGACAAGTGAAAGGGTAAGGAATTTGGCAAGTTTGCAGTTGCATGAAGCACAATGGCTTGAGATTCTAACATTTCCTGGTCAAAGGTGTTTTGGTTGAGTGAAGATTGTGGGGAAGACATGTTTGAGGAAGTGGTTCTTTGAGAGAGAAAGAGGGATTGCTTCAGATATAGGTATAATGGGGAAGATAAAAGGTCGGAAGATGAAGCGGATGAAAGGAAGATGTATTTGAGTGGGAAAAGAAGTGAAAAGTGATTAGACTTTTGCAGGATTTTTTCAGTGACATGACGTTTTGGTGTTTTGGCAGCAATTTTATGGAATTAAGAAGGAAAGAGAAAATAACAAATATGGGTACCTGGTCCATTTACCAATAATGTATTTAGACACGAAATAGTTTGTACCTGATTTTTTCAAATTTTTGGTTTAGCTGCTTCAACTGAGTTTGTAGCCTGCACACACTAAGACATAAAAATGATGAATTAATTCCCCTTTTGTCTTTGCAATTTGGGATACACATTTTCATGTGAAGAATTAAATTTTGGACCATACTGATTTATTTATGTGAAAGACATTTTTCTAGCCAATCATTGAAGGGAGTTCATGCAATCTTAATCATCCCTAGTTCCAGTTTAATTTTTTCAAAGTGCTCTCTACTTAGTGCTTTAGTGAAAATGTCAGCAATTTGATTCTCAGTGATACAGAACATTATTGAGATTAGCTTCTTTTCTACATTGTCACATAGAAAATGATGTCTAATATCAATATGTTTGGTCCTTTTGTGTTATACAGGATTCTTAGCAATATTTATGGCACTTGTGTTATCACAAAAAATGGGAACACATCCCACATTCATACCAAAGTTCATTAATTGTCGTTTAATCCATAATAACTGAGCACAACATGATTCAGCTGCTACATACTCAGCTTCAGCAGTTGACAGAGCAACAAATAGTTGTTTCTTGGTGGACCAGGAGATCAGACATGTTCCAAGGAAGTGAGCCATACCTGTAGTGCTTTTTCTGTCCACTAAGTAGCCAACATAGTCAGCATCAACATACCCTACAAAGTTAAAATTGCTACCTTTTGAGTACCACAGTCCAAGTGTCGAAGTTCCTTTGAGATACCTAAAGATCTGTTTGACAGCTTTGAGATGGGACTTTTTTGGATTTGCTTGAAATCTGACACACAATCCCACACTAAAGACAATGTCAGGTCTACTGGCAGTCAGGTATAAGAGTGATCCGACTTAAATATTCAATATTAAGAAAATTAAAAAAATATTAAGACTCATAAATATAGATAATAATATGATACTTCTTTTTGAGATACTAGAATTATTTTTTCAACAATCCCTTACATATCTCAAAAAGAATAGTAAGAAATAGAATAAGATAATTTTTTTTGCTTGATTTTGGCATATGAGTACAATGCATCGAATCGAGTGCCCGCAGACTATGAACTAGACCTAGATAAAATAAGATTAAACTTACAGAATCATTGGTGAAGTTTAGAACTTCTATGAACCAAGAATTATTCTGTAAATCCAGTGTCTTATTCTATCACATTACACCCGCATAATCTTCATCGTTATTGCGGTTTTGCACTAAGAGGTAATGCGTCTGTCCTGGTATTCATGAGTGCTCTAGAAATTTGTCACAATTTTATAGAATCGGCACCACTCCACACTCATATAGGTCCAATCATCAAGTGTATTCTGAAGAGTAATACACCACCTATAAAGGATATGATTTGAATTAAGAGTTTAACTCAACTCTTATTTTGCCTTGCAAATTGTTGCACTATATTCACACATCATAGGAGGGACATAATTGTATAGTGCTTGCTTGATTAACTAATGACTTGTTATTACCCATCTGAACCTAATTCATGGGATCTCCAATCCCATAGGTTGGATTACCATCATTGTTAATCTTCTCAAATTGACTAATGAAGTCTCATTCCCCTAGATATTTCTTTTAGTTTGTGAATTGATCAGATTCACCTCTGACTACACAAAATAATTTTATCTCATAACAATTATTTTATCATATTATATCTCAACCACATGTATTTAATTTTGCCATTGCAAAAAAGTTTTTTTCACAAGAATTATTATTGCTTGACAATCATATTTGGATTTTGAAATTCACTTACTATCATATATTGTGGCCTTCTTGGTACAATCAAATATTTGTTGAATATTTAATTGTTTTAAGTGGAACACTAATTGTTTTAAGTGGAGCACTAATTGTTTAAGTGGAGCATTAAT